>CM041801.1:46498462-46602204 GCA_023376895.1 Aspiorhynchus laticeps | reverse complement strand
GGTGGACAGCCATTTTTAGGTCTCTCCAGAGATGCTCAATTGGGTTTAAGTCAGGGCTCTGGCTGGGCCATTCAAGAACAGTTGTTGTGAAGCCACTCCTTCGTTATTTTAGCTGTGTGCTTGGGGTCATTGTCTTGTTGGAAGGTAAACCTTCGGCCCAGTCTGAGGTCCTGAGCACTCTGGAGAAGGTTTTCGTCCAGGATATCCCTGTACTTGGCCGCCATTCATCTTTCCCTCGATTGCAACCAGTCGTCCTGTCCCTGCAGCTGAAAAACACCCCCACAGCATGATGCTGCCACCACCATGCTTCACTGTTGGGACTGTATTGGACAGGTGATGAGCAGTGCCTGGTTTTCTCCACACATACCGCTTAGAATTAAGGCCAAAAAGTTCTATCTTGGTCTCATCAGACCAGAGAATCCTTCAGGTGTTTTTTAGCAAACTCCATGCGGGCTTTCATGTGTCTTGCACTGAGGGGAGGCTTCCGTCGGGCCACTCTGCCATAAAGCCCCGACTGGTGGAGGGCTGCAGTGATGGTTGACTTTCTACAACTTTCTCCCATCTCCCGAATGCATCTCTGGAGCTCAGCCACAGTGATCTTTGGGTTCTTCTTTACCTCTCTCACCAAGGCTCTTCTCCCCCGATAGCTCAGTTTGGCCGGACGGCCAGCTCTAGGAAGGGTTCTGGTCGTCCCAAACGTCTTCCATTTAAGGATTATGGAGGCCACTGCGCTCTTAGGAACCTTAAGTGCAGCAGAATTTTTTTTGTAACCTTGGCCAGATCTGTGCCTTGCCACAGTTCTGTCTCTGAGCTCTTCAGGCAGTTCCTTTGACCTCATGATTCTCATTTGCTCTGACATGCACTGTGAGCTGTAAGGTCTTATATAGACAGGTGTGTGGCTTTCCTAATCAAGTCCAATCAGTATAATCAAACACAGCTGGACTCAAATGAAGGTGTAGAACCATCTCAAGGATGATCAGAAGAAATGGACAGCACCGGAGTTAAATATATGAGTGTCACAGCAAAGGGTCTGAATACTTAGGACCATGTGATATTTCAGTTTTTCTTTAATAAATCTGCAAAAATGTCAACAATTCTGTGTTTTTCTGTCAATATGGGGTGCTGTGTGTACATTAATGAGGGAAAAAAATTAACAAATGATTTTAGCAAATGGCTGCAATATAACAGAGTGAAAAATTTAAGGGGGTCTGAATATTTTCCGTACCCACTGTGTGTGTGTGTGTGTGTGTGTGTGTGTGTGTGTGTGTGTGTTTGTGTGTGTGTGTATATATATATATATATATATATATATATATATATATATATATATACACACACACACATTTCACTATATATATATATATATATATGGGCTGTAATATCTGGCATATAAGACAATTTTTTATTAGTTTTAATTTTAAAGTCATAGTTAAATAAAAGTAGATATTGCTTTTTAAAACTTTATTTACATATGTAACGAAGTAATCCAAAAGTAATCAGATTACATTACTTTTATATTGTGGTACTTGGATTACGTTACTGAATACTTTTTTAATTAAGTAATTTGTAACTGTAACGGAACTTACAAAAAAATAATTCTCCCAACCCTGACTATAAATGAATGAGTGATTGTTGCAAACGTGCGCAAATACACTGAACACAGAAGCTCAAACACGTGTGATGAGCTAGAACAGACCTCACTGGTTTTTGAGCATCATGCACGCGCATTTCTTCTTTTGGTTTTAATGGTGGCTGAACACCAATGTTGGGCAAGTTACTCTGGAAATGTAATTAAATTACTGATTACTTCTTTTAAAAGTAATCAAGTTATTTTCTGATTACTTTATTTCAAAAATAATTAGTTACATTACTAGTTACGTTACTTTTTTCTATACATCCATGAAATTTACATGAAATAGTAAGTTGTCACCTAGCCACAACATCCCAGCATAAACGCTCCCGATAAATATTTATTAAATCATCAACATTCACAAACTTTTGTTTTCAACTAAATGCAAGCATAGGCAGCAGGAGTCCCGCTAATCATTTTATTCTCCCAGATTCTACACACACACGAATCTCTAACCGCCATCTAATCCAATAGCACTGGACTCGACAGTAGAATTTGATGCATTTTTCTCTGCGCCCGGTTCTTTCTCGAGAAGTCTTACCATGCTGTGCTGCCCTTTCAGGTGTTTTAATTTGGATGTGGAGTTTTTGCGGTTGAAACTGTTTTCTTTCCCCACATAGGCTAATTGACAATGCACAATAATGTTCTTGTCTTTGATAGAAATAAACTCAGGACTTCCGCTTCCACCCACATGGAGTAGACAGCAGAAAGGGAGCTCCTCCAGCTAATTAACAACGATTAACAGATAGATCGACCATAACAGCGAAACATAGTTATTAAAACATTTCAGACTGTTTACTTACCATGAAACAGAGCTCAATTAAAAAACTTGTGCAAAAAACGTCGCGATCGGTCACCGCGGAGAGTAGCGGAGAAGAAATGGCGGATCAAGCACAAGAACTAAGTTCACCTATATCACTCAAAACTCTCAGATCAGAACTTCAGTCATATCGAAAAGCAGTTGCTAGTGATATTAAAACGCAAATGGAAAGCTTGCACCAAGAGATTAAGAGAGACATTTTATCTGTTCGTGAAGAAACAAAAACAGACATCCGAACGCTTCGTGAGGAACTTTTTGCAGATTTAGCCACCTTGCACACGGCACAGGCGGAATTTGCAAATGATCGTGCAGAGATGGAGAAGTCATTAAATGACACAATGGATCGAGTCGCTGCCTTGGAGAACTCGCGGGAAACCTTGGCAAAAGAATGCAAAAAAATACACGAGAAATGCACAGACCTGGAGAACCGCAGCCGGAGACAAAATCTGAGGTTCATCGGAATCATGGAAGGAGTTGAAGCAGGTAATCCAACCCGATTCGTCACAGAGCTCCTGTCGGAATTGTTTGGAGTCGACAGCCTAGGGGATTCCCCAATAATTATCGATCGAGCACACAGATCCCTTGCTCCGAAGCCCAAACCAGGAGAAAGGCCACGACCTATGATTGTTTGTTTTCACTATTACTCGGATAAGGAAAAGATCTTAAGACTCTCCAGGAATAAAGGCCGACTACATTACAACGGAACTCCCCTGCACATCTTTCCTGACATGAGCCCAGAGGTGAGCAAACTACGAGCCGCATTCAACCCGGTGAAAGCTAAACTACGAGATGCCGGCATAAATTACAGCCTGTACTACCCAGCCAAGCTAACGATCATTGTAGGTGGCTCCAGATATACATTCGATAACCCGCAAGATGCCGAGAAATTCGTCGAAAGAAAGATCCTCAACTCCATCGATGGAAATAAGGAATGATTCGTTCATAGACTGTGCAAGAGACTTAAGATTGTATAAAGGAAATACGAATAACTGCTCTTTTCGTAACTAATACTTTTTGAGTGGCTCAGCTGTATTACAGAGCAAGGTTAAAATTGGCACGAAATGTTTGTTTTTTTTCAAGAACGATTATTTGCTTTTCAAAAATGATCAATATTAGACAAAATGGTAATAGGTTGGTCTAAACGAAAGGATTTTATTTTTAACAGGAGCTTAGTGGTAAGTCAAGTGCCCTTGTTTTCCTCTTTTGATGTATACTTGGGGCAAAATGTTTGTTATTTTAGAACTTTACTTGATTGTCTTTCATTTGGGGAAAGACTGGGGAGGGTGTAATGTTCCGGGGGTTTTTTTTAATTTTTTTTATTTTTTTGTTCTGAGCTGTCAATGTTCAAGATTGACTTTAAAGTCGGCTTATGGCTAAAGGGATAAGCAATATACAAGGGCGTCAAAATTCGGCTAAATTTGTGTCATGGAATTGTAAAGGACTTAATGGGGCGGTAAAACGAGGCAATATTATGGCTCATCTCAGAAAATTGGACGCAGATATTATTTTTCTACAAGAGACGCATTTGAAAAATGACGATAGGTTCCGGCTTCGGGGGAGATGGGTGGAACATGTATTTCATTCCAGCTTTAATTTTAAATCGAGAGGTTCAGCCATACTCATTAAAAAGAATATACCTTTTATTTCCAATAAGGTTATTTCAGATATTAGAGGGCGATATGTGATAGTAGTAGGAAAGTTATATAATACACCAGTTGTTCTAGCCAGTATATATGCACCTAATGTGGATGATGAGCAATTTATGTCATTATTTTTGGATACTTTACCCAATTTAGACACACATTATTTAATAATGGGAGGGGACTTTAACTTCGTATCTAACCCATCCCTGGATAGATCATCAAGTAGACCAATCCCATTGTCTAAATCAGCTAAAAAACTTAATTCATTCTCTAAATCCTATGGAGTAGTGGATCCATGGAGATTTACATTTCCAAATCAACGTAAATACTCTTTTTTTTCGCCAGTTCATCATTCCTACTCTAGGATTGATTTTTTCATGATAGACCTTAAACTTATATCAAAAGTAAAACATTGTGACTATGAACCAATAGTATTATCAGATCATAGTCCAGTGGTTCTCCACTTATTATTTGGGAACAAAAATAATATGAGAACATGGAGACTCAATAATAATTTATTAATGGATAAAAATTTTGTAGAGCGAATAAGGGATAATATACAATCATATTTATACACAAATAATACGACTGAAATTTCAAAATCTACCCTCTGGGAAGCATTTAAAGCATTTATCAGAGGTTGCATTATTTCTTATAGTGTCTCAATTGATAGGCGGAATAGAGAACAAAAAAAAAGGTTAATAGACAAAATATCAGCTGTAGACTGTGAATACTCAACCTCCCCTTCGCCAGATTTATACAAGAAAAGAATTTCTCTCCAAACAGAGTTTCAGTCACTTTCTGCTTCTGAAACAATCAATTTTTTAAAACGAGCTAAAACTACTTTTTATGAACATGGAGAAAAAACTGGCCAAATTCTCGCTCGGCAAATTAAAGAAGAATCTGCGTCACGGCTGATCACAGAGATTAGAATGGACTCGGGACAAACTACCCAAGACCTTCAAAAGATAAATGATACCTTTAAAGACTTTTATAAAAAATTATACTGCTCAGAGTCTACCAATAATTGTTCACTTATAGAAACTTTCTTGAATAAATTGAATATTCCATCAATTTCCTTAGAAAATAAAGACTCTTTAGAACAACCCATAACTCTTGAAGAAGTGACTCAAGCTATTCACAATATGCAGTGTTGTAAAGCTCCTGGCCCTGACGGCTTCACGTCCGAGTTTTATAAAACCTTCTGTGACCAAATTGCACCTTTGTTACTTGATGTCTTTAATGAATCTCTTAAGAATGGTTGCTTACCTCCAACATTCTATCAAGCAAGCATTTCCTTAATACTTAAAGCAAATAAAGAACCATTGGAACCAAGTTCATACAGACCCATTAGTCTTTTAGATGTAGATTATAAGATATTGGCTAAGATATTAGCTACTCGTCTCGAAAATATTCTCCCCTATGTCATCTCCTTAGACCAGACAGGATTTATTAAAGATAGACTTCTTTTTTTTAATATTAGAAGATTGTTTGATATTATTTACTCCCCTGTTTCTGATCCTAATCGCTCTGAGATACTTATTTCTTTAGACGCGGAGAAGGCCTTCGATAGGGTGGAGTGGGATTATCTTTTCTCCACCCTGTCGAAGTTTGGATTTGGCCCTATATTTATTTCCTTGATAAAATTGCTTTATGCTAAGCCTCAAGCTTCAGTGCTAACAAATGGTATCACTTCTAGTTATTTCCCACTTAGTCGCTCCACTAGACAAGGATGTCCTCTCTCCCCCCTTTTGTTTGCGCTCGCCATAGAACCCTTAGCCATCGCCTTACGTGCTTCTAATACTTACAGAGGTATAACTACTGGAGGGAAGGAACATAAAGTGTCTTTGTATGCTGATGACTTACTATTATATATCTCTGACCCCTCAATATCTTTACCTGCTATTATGTCAATTTTAGAGGAATTTGGTGTTATTTCAGGTTATAAAATTAATCTTTCTAAAAGTTTATTATTTATAGTTAACCATGCAAATACACGTCAACCATCTTACTCTCACCCTTTTAAAGTTTCAAACTCTTTTAAATATTTAGGGGTCACTATTACTAAAACCTTCTCTGCATTATTTAAAGAAAATTTCTTGAAGATATATGATCAGACAGTGCAAAGTTTTAAAAGATGGGACAACCTACTAATTTCCCTAGCAGGTCGCATTAATGTTGTCAAAATGAACATTTTACCCAAATTTTTATTTTTATTTCAGTGCATTCCTTTTTTTATTAATAAGGCATTCTTCAAAAAAATGGACAAGATTATATCTCAGTTCATTTGGAAGAATAAAACTCCAAGAATTAAGAAGACATATTTACAGAGACCTAAATCTATGGGTGGTATGGGCCTACCTAATTTCCAGTTGTATTATTGGTCATGCAACATACGAGCCCTTTCATTTACACTTCATGATTCTTTGGCTGACTGGACTGAGATAGAAAACCAATCATGCTCCCCCTCCTCTTGGCCAGGACTAATTTTCTCATCTCTGTCTTCTCTTCCTCCATTTAGGATAAAAAACCCTGTAGTAACTCATTCTTTTAAGATATGGTCTCAAATAAGAAAACATTATAAATGGCATGCATGCTCTTTTCAGGTTCCATTAACTGCTAATCATTCATTTCCTCCATCCATATCAGATGTATCATTTCGTAACTGGTTTGCAAATGGAATTTGTTCACTTAAACATTTGTTCATTGATGGTAATTTTGCCTCATTTCAACAATTACAACAGAGTTTTAACCTGCCGAAGTCCCAATTTTTCAGATACTTGCAAATACGTAACTTTATCAAAAAGAATTTCCCTTCGTTCCCCAAGGAGCCACCAGACTCACCAATGGACTCTCTGTTCTTGGATAACCCATTTGTTAAAGGTGGCATATCTTTTATTTTGAAGAAACTCTCACAACTTGAATGTAACATATCACTGGAATATCTACGTGAAGCATGGCAAGAAGATCTGGGAATAAATATTACAGAAGGCCAGTGGGATGATGCACAAAAACTGGTTCACTCCTCCTCAATATGTGCTAGACACGGAGTTATACAGTTCAAGGTATTGCACAGACTTCATCTTTCTAAAGAAAAGCTTTCCAAGATGTTTCCATCTGTGGACTCAACCTGTGATAGATGTGGACAATCAGGTGCCTCACTAGCGCACATGTTTTGGATGTGTCCCAAAATCATTACTTACTGGTCCACAATTTTTCAAATAATGTCAGATATTATAAAAAGACCTCTGGACCCAGACCCAGTATTAGCTCTTTTTGGGGTTAAAGATGATAACGTTACAATATCAAAGAGTCAATATTCTGTGATTACATTTGTGATGCTTCTTGCACGAAGACTTATCCTTCTTAATTGGAAACAAAAAATCCCCCCGACTCATTTCACTTGGATAAAAGACGTCATGCAGTATCTTCAGTTAGAAAGAATTAGGTTTTCTATAAAGGATAAAGCTTATAAGTTCTATGACACTTGGGGATGCTTTATAGATTATTTTGAAACTGACAAGGTGTTGTTTCCACTTTGAAGCACTTGTGACAGCCCTCTTTTTTTTTTCTTTTTTTTTTTTGGGGGGGGGGAAAGAAACTGGGAGGGGAATTTAAATTTCATTGTTATGAAAGGTATGATGTTTCTGCAGCATTGTAATTTCAAAGTACGTTTTTGTTTTGTTCTCTCTCTGTACGAAAAACAATAAAGAGAATGTAAAAAAAAAAAAAAAGAAATAAACTCAAAATAATTTGTAATTCCAGCTACAGAACGCATGCAGAGTTTTTCTGTTGGTAGTATTTGCCTCGCAGGCTCTTACCAATCAAAGTAGGTCTCAGGTAGAGGATGCTGCGTGTGCTCCACCAAATGATAAATCACTGCATTCTGTCGGCAATGATGTAACGCAATGGTAACGTATAGAGACCTTGGCTTGCAACTATAACTAATTACTATTTTAAAAATGGTAAAGCATTACACATTACTCCGTCACTAAAAAAGTAATCAAATTACAGTAACATGTTACTAAGTAATGTGTTACTGCCCAACACTGCTGAACACGCACATTTGAGCGTCGTCTTTTCCTTTTAATGGTGGTTGGCAAATCTACTGGAAGGTGAATACTGCCACCTACTGCACGACACCGGCATGACAGCTGACATAAAATAAGGATCGGACTGAGGAGAGTCGATAACGATCAGCTAAAAAAAATGCTTGATCGGCCCTGATCGACATCCCTAGTTTACACATTTGAACAAAGTCTCGCCTGTGCCAGATACCATTTAGAAGTGTTGACAGTGTAAATATAGCCTAATAAACTTAGTGGAGTTTGGACTTTACATTCAAGCCAAATGGGTCTCTGGGCATTTACGTTTAACCCTTGGTCATTCTAAATCCTAGGATAAGAAAATCCTGTTTTTTATCTATGTCTAATGTTGTTCAATTATTATCCTGGATAAATAATCCTAAAAAAATCTAGTTTTTAAGTTTCACAATATACATTTGTAAACCATGGGTTACTTGCATTTTTGCTAAGCTAGCATCATTGATTGGACAAACAAAGCACATAACCTGTTTAATCAACAATTAGCCTCATTACTGAATGGATTAATTAGGCTTGTATGTTTTTGTTTGTACCATCTAGTTCTTCCTAAACAGACTTTTCAGACCATAGCATTAGAATAAGATACAATAAGTCTCATTTTGGTTTTGGCTTTTTGACTTTTAAAGTTGAGTGTCATCAGCATAGCAGTGATATGAAAAGCCATGTTTCGGAATGACAGAACCTAGTGATGCCATGTAGACAGAGAAGAGACGTGGTCCAAGAACTGAGCCCTGAGGAACCCCAGTAGTTAGATGTTGTGATTTGGACACCTCACCTCTCCCAAGATACCTTGAAGGACCTATCTGAGAGGTACATTTACATTTAGTCATTTGGCAGACACTTTTATCCAAAGTGACTTACAATTGGGGAATACAAAAAGCGATTAATCTTGAAGAGGCAATCAGACAGAGGAAGTGCTCGTAACACCAAGTCTCAGGCATTGTTCAAATAAGTACAAGCTAGCAAGGGAAGGAGAGAAAGATAAAGGGAAAGATTAAGTTATTCTTTTTTTTTTAGGATGAAGTCAAGTAGTGCCGAAAGAGACGAGTTTTCAGTTGTTGCTTGAAGATTGACAGGGATCCAGCATTCCGGATAGGGGTGGGAAGATTATTCCACCAGCCAGGAATGGTGAACGAGAATGTTCTGGAGAGTGATTTTGAGCCTCTCTGTGATGGTACCACAAGGCGTCGCTCACTAGCAGATCTCAGACTTCTGGAGGGATGTAGATTCGTAATAGTGAGTGGAAGTAGGAGGGTGCTGAGCCTGTGGTCGTTCTGTATGCAAGCATCAGTGTCTTGAACTTGATGCGAGCTGCCACTGGTAACCAGTGCAAGGAGATGAAGAGAGGTGTAATATGGGCTCGTTGAAGACCAGTCATGCCGCTGCATTCTGAATCATTTGTAGAGGTTTGATTGTGTTTGATGGAAGTCCAGCCAGAAGAGCATTGCAGTAGTCCAGCCTAGAAACGACAAGGGCCTGGACAAAAAGTTGTGCAGCATGCTCTGTCAGAAAGGGCCTGATCTTTCTGATGTTGTGTAGTGCAAACCTGCAAGATCGAGCAGTCTTTGCAATGTGCTCTTTGAAGGTCAGCTGGTCATCAAAGATTACACCAAGATTTCTGAAGTTGATGGGGTAATTATTGATGTGCCTAACTGAATCGTGAAGTCATGCTGTAGAGTCGGAGTGGCAGGGAAGACAAGAAGCTCAGTCTTTGCCAGGTTGAGTTGTAGGTAATGTTCTTTCATCCATGCCGAGATGTCCGCCAGGCAGCCTGAGATCCGTGCAGCTACCGTTGGATCATCAGGTTGAAAAGAGAGATAGAGCTGTGTGTCATCGGCGTAGCAATGATAGGAGAAGCCATGTGCCTGTATGATGGGACCCAGTGATGTAGTGTATGTGGAGAAGAGGAGGGATCCAAGAACCGATCCCTGAGGAACTCCAGTGACCAGTTGATGTGCTTTGGATACCTCCCCTCCCCAGGCCACCCTGAAAGACCTACCAGTGAGCTAGGATTCAAACCAGCGAAGTGGAATCGCAGTGATGCCCAGTGATGAGAGGGTGGACAGGAGGATCTGATGATTGACAGTGTCAAAAGCAGCAGAAAGATCCAGCAGAATGAGGACTGATGATTTGGAATCGGCCTTTGCAATTCGCAGGGCTTCAGTGACAGAGTAGCACAGTCTCTGTTGAAAGGCCACTCCTGAAACCTGACCGTTTAGCATCCAGTTTGTTGTACTGTGAAAGAAACAATGAGAGCTGGTTGAAGACAACTCATTCCGAGTGTTTTCGCTAAGAATGGAAGGAGAGAGCCAGGTCTGTAGTTTTCTAAAAGAGAAGTGTTTAATGTAGGTTTTTTGAGCAGTGGGGTTACCCAAGCCTGCTTGAACGCTGTGGGGAAGATGCCTGTGAGGAGAGATGTGTTGATAATGTAAGAGTGTGGGAGAGATTGCTTGGAGAAGGTGAGAGGGGATTGGGTCAAGAGGACATGTTGTAGGATGGCTGGAGAGGACAAGTTTGGATACTTCCGGCTCGGTGAGGGGACAGAAGGAGAAGATGGGAGTTTGAGCAGTGGATGTGGTTGGTTGGAGGTCCTGTGTGTGTGGAGGTGAGAACTGGTTACTGATTGTTCTAGTTTTGTCTGTGAAAAAAGTGGCAAAGTCGTCAGCTGTTATAGAAGTGGTGGGAGGTGGAGGAGCGGGACAGAGGAGAGAATTAAATGTTCTGAAGAGATTATGCATGTCTGGAGCACTGTTGATCTTGTTGTGGAAATGTGAGGATTTGGCAGTGTGGACTTCAGTAGAGAAAGATGAAAGCAAAGACTGATAACTATTCAGGTCCGACGGATCGCTTGATTTGCGCCATTTTCTTTCTGCCGCTCTGAGTTTGGTCAGATGCTCACGAAGAACATCGGATAACCAGGGGTTAGGGGTTAACCAAATGTCGTCTAGACAAGAGATTAAGGTAGAGAATAAAGTGTCAGTAGCTGCATTCACATCCAGAGATGAGAAATGGGTAGGTGAGGGAAGAGAGGAGGATACTACAGAGGAAAGAAGGGAGGGGGAAGGGGAGCATAAGTTACGTCTGAAAGTAACCGGTAAGGGAGATGGTGGCACCCGGGTAGCAAAATGTAAAGTAAATGAGATGAAGAAATGGTCAGAGATATGTAGTGGTTGTACCAGAATGTTATCTGTAGTACAATTGCGTGTGTAAATTAAATCAAGTTGGTTGCCTGATTTGTGTGTGCTAGTAGTGGTAAGGCGTTTGAGATCAAATTAAGCTAGGAGTGAATGGAAGTCTGTAGCATAAGGCCTGTCTAGGAGAATGTTGAAATCGCCAAAGACTAAGAGTGGAGTGCTATCTTCCATGAGAGGACAGCAGCCCGTCCAGCTCCTCTAGGAAGGTGGCTAGAATTTGGCCAGGGGGACGGTAAATTACCACAATCTGGAGTTTTATAGGAGCTGTTACAGTAATCGCATGAGATTCAAATGAGTTGTGATTGCCTAGGGGAGAGTGGGTTGAGTATTTCCAATTGTTTGAAATGAGCAGATCAGTGCCCCCACCCTGGCCAACTTGCCTTGGGGTGTGAGAGAAAGAGAAATTGTGAGAGAGAGCTGCTAGGGTTGCTGAGTCTTCTGGATGAATCCAGGTCTCAGTCAAGCCCAAGATGCTGAGTGTGGATTGTAAGGAAAAAGCAGAAATTAAGTCAGCTTTGTTTACAGCTGACTGACAATTCCAGAGACCCAAAGAGAAAGAAAGAGGTGTAGTAGAAGATGTAGAGATAGGGCGCAGGTTAGCAGGATTACGTTGCCGTCTGCGTATGATGGTAGAGTGTGGTTGAGAGAGAACCGGAATAGTTTGCAAACACATGATAGAGGTGGAAGGATAGAGGATAGGAAAGGAGAGTGTGTGAGGGAAGATAGAAATGATACTTAAGTGTGTGCTCGGTGTAGTTGCTCGGTTAAAGTCGCACAGGAATAAGTCGTCGGTCTTTACACTCGTTAAGGGGTCATATGACGTTGCTAAAAAGAACAATATTTGGTGTAATGCAATGTGTTTATGCGGTTTAAGGTTAAAAAAGGTTTTTTACAAAGCTCATCGTTCTGAGAAGCAAGGCGTGCATTGACAGGTCAGCTATCCAGTGCGTTGTGATTGGCCGAATGCCTCAAGCGTGAGATGGAAATGTTACGCCCCTCACCGTATTGTGATGGCGTTTCCCGGCACGACGAGACTAAAACAATAAAAACCCATTATAAACGAGGCATTTGTTGCATCCAGTGGGGACATAATTACCGATTATAATGACTTAGACTGTCTTTTCATGCGTCGCGTTGCATCGCGCCTCGTAAACATTACCATGTCTGCATTTGTGATCAGAAAAAAGACAAACAAGCACTACTCTACACCGCTCAAAACTCGCGTTTGAATCGTCAGAAGCAGAAACCTACTTACAGGCTTTGAGTCAGAAGCGCCAGACTGTCCTTGCAAAGTTGGAATTGCCCCACTTTATAGAAACAGCCTTTGTGCAAGCTTGCAAGCAAGGCTACTCTCCTGCCAGGTTCAGGAAATAGTCTTCCGTGAATTGCGTCGCACACACTCGAATATTTGCATTGTACTGCTCTGGAACAGTGTTTTAAATACAACTTAACCACTGATTTCTAATTGTATCCTCTTTTGGAAGCCCAAAGAAAGTAGTTTCGCTTTCACAGCGTCTCCAGGACATGGCGCCGGCGGCAGCAACATTACTACAGCGAGAATAAAAGTCACGCCCTCTTCCTTTGCGTAAACATTTGGGCGGTGTTATGAAAATCTCCCCACATCGTGACGTAGACATGTGGGGGCGTGTTTGAATGAGCTGTTTTAGGGGGGCGTGGCAGAGTCTTAACTTTGATAAAGAATATCTCTTTGGTTTTGAGAATTTAGTCTTTGCAATTTCAGGGATCATATCTATGCACAATCAGCTTGTAACACTCCAAAGAGAAAGGAAAACTTGAAATCGCATCATATGACCCCTTTAAGCTATTTATTTTCAAACTTAAACATTTTTTTTCTTTTAATCTAACCTAAAACATGGCCTATCTATACTTATCTTGAAACACTTGTTTACTTTACATTTTTGTGTATATATATATATATATATATATATATATATATATATATAGGGCTGTCGATCGATTACATTTTTTTTTAAATCGCATGATTGCCATGAGTTAACTCGCGATTAATCGCACATTTGTATTTTTTCTAAATGTACCTTAAATGAATACTTTTCAAATTTTTTATACTCAGATCAACATGGTCATGGACAGATATGGATGCTTTTTTGCAAATGTATGTGTATTATTATTGAAACCGTCAACATAAAGCATGAAGAGTAGACTTGTTTCAAAGGTCATAGATGTTTTTCAAAGAACTTGTTCATGTCTATTAGACACATGAAAAAATAAATGCCAGGCTCCTATTACTACTTTCTTTGCATAGAGCAATTTACTGACACAAACCTGTTTACATTTTTGCACACAGTGCAGCTCTTCTTCTGAAAATGCAAAATGTACATTTATTATTACATTTGTTTGTCTCACTGTGCCCACATACTGTATTTTGATGAAGCTAAATTCTCAATAAAACTGTTTTCATTGGTATAGTTTACCATTTCTGTTGTCAGACAACGGAATGAATATGAAATAGTGACTGAAACGCGACCCATTAAGACATAACCAGCTCTCCCTTCCAAGATGTTAATCTGCACAAAGATAAAGACAATAGCTGTGCTGTGATTTCGGCTATACTTGCATGTAAAATTAGAGAAGCAACATAATATCTGTGTTTAACTGAATTAAAGACAGAATAACTGAACTGACAGCACTAATATATATATATATATATATATATATATATATATATATATATATATATATATATATATATATATATATATATATATATATATATACACACATTTATATACATATATATACACATACAAGTGCTGGTCATATAATTAGAATATCATCAAAAAGTTGATTTATTTCACTAATTCCATTCAAAAAGTGAAACTTGTATAATGTATACATTCATTCCACACAGACTGATATATTTCAAGTGTTTATTTCTTTTAATTTTGATGATTATAAGTGACAACTAATGAAAACCCCAAATTCAGGATCTCAGAAAATTAGAATATTGTGAAAAGGTTCAATGTTGAAGACACCTGGTGCCACACTCTAATCAGCTAATTAACTCAAAACACCTGCAAAGGCCTTTAAATGGTCTCTCAGTCTAGTTCTGTAGGCTACACAATCATGGGGAAGACTGCTGACTTGACAGTTGTCCAAAACACGACCATTGACACCTTGCACAAGGAGGGCAAGACACAAAAGGTCATTGCAAAAGAGGCTGGCTGTTCACAGAGCTCTGTGTCCAAGCACATTAATAGAGAGGCGAAGGGAAGGAAAAGATGTGGTAGAAAAAAAGTGTACAATAGGGATAACCGCACCCCGGAGAAGATTGTGAAGCAAAACCCATTCAAAAATGTGGGGGAGATTCACAAAGAGTGGACTGCAGCTGGAGTCAGTGCTTCAAGAACCACTAGGCACAGACGTATGCAAGCCATGGGTTTCAGGGTCCATGTCAAGCCACTCTTGAACAACAGACAGCGTCAGAAGTGTCTCGCCTGGGCTAAAGACAAAAAGGACTGGACTGCTGCTGAGTGGTCCAAAGTAATGTTCTCTGATGAAAGTAGATTTTGCATTTCCTTTGGAAATCAGGGTCCCAGAGTCTGGAGGAAGAGAGGAGAGGCACAGAATCCACGTTGCTTGAGGTCCAGTGTAAAGTTTCCACAGTCAGTGATGGTTTGGGGTGCCATGTCATCTGCTGGTGTTGGTCCGCTGTGTTTTCCGAGGTCCAAGGTCAACACAGCCGTATACCTATAAGTTTTAAAGCACTTCATGCTTCCTGCTGCTGACCAACTTTATGGAGATGCAGATTTCATTTTCCAACAGGACTTGGCACCTGCACACAGTGCCAAAGCTACCAGTACCTGGTTTAAGGACCATGGTATCCCTGTTCTTAATTGGCCAGCAAACTCGCCTGACCTTAACCCCATAGAAAATCTATGGGGTATTGTAAAGAGGAAGATGCGATATGCCAGACCCAACAATGCAGAAGAGCTGAAGGCCACTATCAGAGCAACCTGGGCTCTCATAACACCTGAGCAGTGCCACAGACTGATCGACTCCATGCCATGCCGCATTGCTGCAGTAATTCAGGCAAAAGGAGACCCAACTAATAAGTATTGAGTGCTGTACATGTTCATACTTTTCAGTTGGACAAGATTTCTAAAAATCCTTTCTTTGTATTGGTCTTAAGTAATATTCTAATTTTCTGAGATACTGAATTTGGGGTTTTCATTAGTTGTCCATTGATCCAAGATGGCGCTGCTATGTTCGGCTGCCGTCCGGGCAGCTCCGCTTAGACTATGCTTTTATTTACTTTTTTACTTACTTTTGATTTCTATTTTTACACACATAACGTCGGCACTGATCACCTATGACAAAAGTGCACTCTTGGACATTGGAAACCGCTTCACTAACCTGGTTCAGGACACTTTATCACCGAATCCAGCGTGGCCTCTTGAGATTCTTCGTAACGCGGAGAACAAAGGTCACAGGCGACGGAACAAAAAACACCGTGGAAAAAGCGCTGGTATTCGCAACAGATTGAGGAAAAGGGCTCACAGTCCTCCCTTACCGAGCCTTTTGCTCGCTAATGTCCAATCCTTGGATAATAAGATGGACGATCTTAGAGCCAGGATAAGTTTCCAACGGGACATAAGGGACTGTAACATCATCTGTTTGACTGAAACATGGCTCACGCCCTCGGTTCCAGACACTGCTGTAACGCCGTCTGACAACTTCTCTGTTTTACGGATGGACAGAACAGCGGAGGCCGGTAAATCCAAGGGTGGTGGTGTGTGTTTCATGACTAACAAGAAATGGTGTGACCCCAGGAATATCTCCTCTCTGTCGCGATCCTGCTCGCCTCATCTGGAACATCTATCCATCACTTGCCGCCCATTCTATTTGCCCCGCGAGTTCTCCGCGGTCATCGCTACTGCCGTTTACATTCCACCACAGGCAGACACCGGCTTGGCTTTGTCTAAACTACACGACGTGATCAGCGGCTACATTAACCAACATCCTGACGCTGCCTTTATCATCGCGGGGGATTTTAACAAAGCAAACCTCAGGCAGGCCATGCCGAACTTTCACCAGCATGTATCCTGTCCAACCAGAGGACCGAATACACTGGATCACTGCTACTCTCAGTTCAAGAATGCCTACAAGGCCCGTTCACTACCTGCCTTTGGTAAGTCTGACCACACCGCCATTTTCCTCACACCGGAATACAAACAAAGGCTCGCACAGGAACCCCCGGTGAAGAGGGAAGTGACGCGTTGGTCCTCCCACTCTGAAGCTATGCTGCAGTCGGCTCTTGATGACGTCGACTGGGACATGTTCAGGGCGAGCTCATCTGACGTCAGCGAGTTCACGGAGGTAGCAGTGAGCTTTGTAAACACACTAACCGAACAAGCTACAGAAACAATAACTGTAAGGACTTTCCCTAATCAGAAACCGTGGGTGGACAGATCAATCCGTGATGCGGTTAACAAACGCACTGGAACGAGGCTCTTTTGTCTGGGAATATGCGCGAATATAAAGCTTCGTGTTATGCTCTCAGACGAGCAGTAAGTGCCGCCAAACATCGCTACAAAGAGAGAATTGAGTCTCATTTTCAGCTCAATGACTCGCGACGCATGTGGCAGGGACTAAGGACCATCTGTGCCTTTGGAAACAAATCCTCCGCGGAGGTGAGAGCAGATCCGTCGCTGGCTGAAGAATTAAACACCTTCTACGGCCGATTTGAAAGCAACGGAGGCATCGCGGCTCTGCCAAGCAGCACGTCAGGAAGCAGCAGGCAGAGAAGCGAGAATCATGTGATCACCGTGACGGAGGACGAGGTTCGGAGGGCACTAAAGGGAGTGAACATCAGGAAAGCTGCTGGACCTGACGGGATCACAGGCCGGGTTCTGAGATCATGCGCTGATCAGCTTGCTGGTTTGTTCACTTCTATCTTCAACGAGTCCCTTGCTACCTCTGTGGTTCCCACCTCCTTTAAAAAATCCATCATCATCCCTGTGCCTAAGAACAGTAAACCCTCTTGCCTGAATGACTATCGTCCAGTGGCCCTCACATCTATAGTCATGAAGGTTTTTGAGAGACTTGTTAAGAGCCACATTAGCTCATCCATCCCTGTTACTTTGGACCCTCTTCAGTTTGCCTATCGCTCCAATAGATCAACTGATGATGCCATCTCACACATACTCCACTCCTCCCTCACACACATTGACAGCAGCAATGGGAACTATGCAAGACTGCTATTCATAGACTATAGCTCAGCTTTTAACACCATAGTCCCCACCAAGCTGACTAATAAACTCACAGGCCTCGGCCTAAACACCTCACTGTGCGACTGGATTCAAGACTTCCTCACCGGCAGACCTCAAGTGGTGAAGGTAGGCCAGTACACCTCAAACTCCATCACCCTGAACGTAGGAGCCCCGCAGGGCTGCGTTCTGAGTCCCCTGCTATACTCTCTCTACACACATGACTGCGTGTCCTCTCACAGATCCACATCTATTATCAAATTTGCTGATGATACTGTGGTTCTGGGCCTCATTTCCAACAATGATGAGACCGCATACTTGGATGAGGTGGAGAGACTAACATCATGGTGCCAGGACAACTGCCTCTCTCTGAACGTGAGCAAAACCAAAGAGCTGATTGTGGACTTCAGAAAGAGACACCTGCTGCCCTACACTCCTCTGGTGATCAGTGGGACCCCTGTGGAGAGGTTCAAGGTTCAAGGTTCAAGGTTCAAGGTTTATTTGTCACATACACAATCATACAGGGTATAATCAGTAGTGAAATGTAGATCAGGACGGGTCCGCTCAATGGACAGTGCAAAAAAATAAAATAAAAATAAAAGATGATACATAACACAGGAGCATATCTATAAATCTAGGTAGGAATAAGATAAAAAATAAAATAAAAGTAATAATAATAATAATAATAATAATAGTACAAACAAGAAATAAAATAAGGAGTAAAATGTGCAATGAACAAAAATGTGCAATACAGTCTACTGTGGGTTTAATAAATATTAATATAACCAGGGATGTGCAAGATGAATGTGCAAACAGGTTGTACCAGGTATGTACACATAGCAGCAATGCGGATGATGGAGAATGATGGGTGTTGCAGTTAATTAAATGAGTCCTGTAGATGTTATGAGACTGAGTTTAGGAGCCTGATGACCTGAGGGTAGAAGCTCCTTCTCAGTCTCTCAGTTTTTGCCATCACACTTCTAAAGCGCTTGCCCGAAGGAAGTGTGATGAAGAGACGGTTACCGGGGTGATGTGAGTCCTTGATTATTTTTACAGCTCTGCTTCTGCAGCGTTTCAGGTAGATGTCCTGCAGAGAGGGGAGGGCAGACCCAGAGATGCGCTCAGCTAAGCGCACAACTCTCTGCAGAGCTTTGCAGTCCTGTTTTGTGGCGTTACTGTACCACACTGAGATGCACTGAGTCAGAACACTTTCTATGGCCCCTGAATAGAAAGTTTTCAGGATTGCTGGTGAGACCCTGAATTTTCTCAGCTGTCGCAGATGGTACAGTCTTTGCCTGGCTTTCTTAACCTGTGTTGAAATGTGTGCAGTCCAAGTCAGGTCCTCGGAGATGTTTACACCGAGGTACTTGAAGCTGCTCACCCTCTCCACAGGGGTCCCGCTGATCATAAGAGGAGTGTAGGGCCGCTGCTGTCTCTTCCTGAAGTCTACAATCAGCTCTTTAGTTTTGCTCACGTTCAGAGAGAGACAGTTGTCCTGGCACCATGATGTTAGTCTCTCTACCTCACCCAAGTATGCGGTCTCATCGTTGTTGGAAATGAGGCCCAGAACCACAGTATCATCAGCAAATTTGACAATAGAAGTGGAGCTGTGAGAGGACACACAGTCGTGTGTGTAGAGAGAGTAGAGCAAGGGACTCAGAACGCAGCCCTGCGGGGCTCCTACGTTCAGGGTGATGGAGTTGGAGGTGAACTGGCCCATTTTCACCACTTGAGGTCTGCCAGTGAGGAAGTCCTGGATCCAGTCACAGAGTGTAGTGTTTAGGCCGAGGTCTGAGAGTTTGACAGCTAGCTTGGAGGGGACTATGGTATTGAAAGCTGAGCTATAGTCAATAAATAACAGTCTGACATAGTTGCCATTTTTGCTGTCAATATGAGTGAGGGAGGAGTGCAGTACCTGAGAGATGGCATCCTCAGTAGACCTATTTGGGCGATAGGCAAACTGAAGAGGGTCCAAGGTAGCAGGGATGGAGGAGCATATGTGTTTCTTTAAAAGTCTCTCAAAAACCTTCATGACTGTTGATGTGAGGGCAACTGGACGATAGTCATTCAGGCAAGAGGGTTTACTGTTCTTAGGCACAGGGATGATGACAGATTTCTTGAATGAGGTGGGAACCACAGAGGTAGCAAGGGACTCATTAAAGATGGAAGTAAACAAACCAGCAAGCTGATCGGCACACGATCTCAGGACGCGCCCGGTAATCCCATCAGGTCCGGCGGCTTTCCTGATGTTTACTCTCCTTAATTCTCTCCGGACCTCGTCCTCCGTCACGATGATAACATGATCAACATCGCTGCTCTGTCTGCTGCTTCCTGACGCGCTGATCGGCACAGTCGCGCCGCCGTTGCGTTCGAAGCGGCCGTAGAAGGTGTTTAGCTCTTCGGCCAGCGATGGATCTGCTCTCACCTCGGCGGAGGGGTTATTTCCAGAGGAACAGATGGTCTTCAGTCCCTGCCACATGCGTCGAGAGTCATTGAGCTGAAAGTGTGACTCAATTCTCTCTCTGTATCGGAGTTTAGCAGCTCTAACTGCCCGTCGGAGAGCATAACATGATGCTTTGTAAACGCTCATGTTTCCTGACAGAAGACCAGCGTTGTATGCGGCAGTGCGTTGGTTAACCGCAGCGCGGATTGATCTGTCCACCCACGGTTTCTGATTGGAGAATGTCCTTATTGTTACCGTTTCAGTGGCTTGGTCGGTTAGCATGTAAACAAAGCTTAATGCTACATCCGTGAACTCGCTGACGTCAACTGAACTCGCCCGGAACATGTCCCAGTCGACGTCATCAAGAGACGCCTGCAGCATAGCTTCAGAATGGGAGGACCAGCGCGTCACTTCCCTCACCCCCGGGGATTCCTGAACGATCCTTTGTTTATATTCCGGTGTGAGGAAAATGGCCGCGTGATCGGACTTACCGAATGGTGGCAAGGAACGAGCTTTATAGGCGTTCTTAAACTGAGTGTAGCAATGATCCAGTGTATTCGGTCCTCTGGTTGGACAGGATACATGCTGATGGAAGTTCGGCATTACCTTCCTGAGGTTGGCTTTGTTAAAGTCCCCAGCGATGATAGAGGCAGCGTCAGGGTGTTTGTTGATGTGGCCGCTTAGCTCCTCGTGGAGTTTGGACAAAGCCAAGCCGGTATCTGCCTGAGGTGGAATGTAAACGGCAGTAGCGATGACCGCGGAGAACTCGCGGGGCAGATAGAATGGGCGGCAAATAATGGAGAGATGTTCCAGATGAGGCGAGCAGGAACGCGACAGAATGGAGATATTCCTGGGGTCGCACCATTTCTTGTTAATCATGAAACACACTCCACCACCCTTGATTTTTCCGGCCTCAGCTGTTCTGTCCGTCCGTAAAACAGAAAAGTTATCAGACGGAGTTACTGCAGTGTCCGGGGCCGAGGGAGTGAGCCATGTTTCAGACAAACAAAGGATGTTACAGTCTCGAATGTCACGTTGGAAACTAATCCTGGCTCTAAGGTCGTCCATCTTATTTTCCAAGGATTGGACATTTGCGAGCAGAATACTGGGGAGAGGAGGGCTGTGAGCTTTTTTCCTCAGTCTGTCACGGATTCCAGCACGACGTCCGCGGTGTTTCTTTCGCCTTCTGGGATTATTCGGGTGGCCTTTGTTAGACTCGGCGTTCCGAAGAATCTCCAACGGCCACGCTGGATCCGTGGATAAAGTGTCCAGAAGCAGGTTAGTGCAGCGGTGTCCGAGAATTCAAGGTCTCACCAACAATCCTGAAAACTTTCTATGCAGGGACCATAGAAAGTGTTTTGACTCAGTGCATCTCAGTGTGGTATGGAAACAGCTCCAGCCAAGATTGCAAAGCCCTGCAGAGAGTTGTGCGCTTAGCTGAGCGTATCTCTGGGTCGGCTCTCCCCTCTCTGCAGGACATCTACATCAAACGATGCAGAGGCAGAGCTGACAAAATCATCAAAGACTCAAATCACCCTGGTAACTGTCTTTTCACTAGGCTGCCATCTGGTAAGCGCTTCCGCTGCCTGACGGCAAAAACAGAGAGACTCAGGAGGAGTTTCTTCCCCACGGCCATCAGGCTCCTGAACTCAAAGTCAGCCTCTTAACATCATCTGACTTACTTCAAATCACTAATCACACACTCATTACTCTCTACCTCATAACTGTCAGTGTCATTTGCACACTTGCACACTTGTACACAACACGTTCTGTATCTTGTAAATCGTATCTTATTTTTATATTTATTTTATTTTTTGTGATTGGCTACTTCATGTCAACCATGTATAACCTGTTGCACATTCCTCTCTGTACAGTCATGCTTATATTAATATTTAATTCTACAGCTTACTGTCATGCACATTCTTTTATATTTTATTCTTTATATCTTATTTTTCATTCATTTTATCTTATGTTTACTTCCCTTGTGTTGTTTTTTCAATATTTGCACTGTCCATGGAGCGGACCCGACTCTCATTTCACTGCTGGTTATACAGTCTCTGTATAGTCGTGTATGTGACAAATAAAACTTGACACTTGAAACTTGAAACTTGTCCGTTATAATCATCAAAATTAAAAGAAATAAACACTTGAAATATATCAGTCTGTGTGGAATGAATGTATACATTATACAAGGTTCACTTTTTGAATGGAATTAGTGAAATAAATCAACTTTTTGATGATATTCTAATTATATGACCAGCACCTGTATATACACATATATACATATACATACATATATATATATACACATATATATATACACATATACACACATATATACACATACATATATATATATATATATATATATATATATATCAGGCATGTGATCAGCTAGAGACAAAAAATAAGGAAAATCTGACCACACCCCAAGTCACGCCCACAAGCCACACCCCCAGCACTTATTAAAAATATATATTTTAGCGCATTAAAAGATATATCTTATACTGTAAGAATACATACTATTGTCCTGTAAAAAATAAAAAGCAGCACTTAATCATGATAACAATATACTATATTATAATAAAGTACTATAACATATTATAGTAAAGTATATAGTATTGTTATTATTATTAAAGTACCTGCCAAAAGTTTGGAAACATTACAATTACTGAAATAAATATCTTCTGCTCATCAAGGCTGAATTTAATTACAAAAAAAAAAAAAGTTTTCAATTTTAATACATTATAAAATGTAATGTTATTCCTGTGATGCAAAGCAGAATTTTCTTCATTAATCCAGTTTTCAGTGTCGCATGATCTTTTAGAAATCATAATTTATTTTGACTCAAGAAACATTTCTGATTATTATCAATGTTGAAAACAATTTTGCTGCTTCATATTTTGTGTGGAAATGGTGATACACTATATTTTTCAGGATTTTTTGATAAATATAAAATTTAATGAACAGCATTTATGTGCATTTATCAAATATATTAATTAAATTTGTTAATGCATGTATTAAATAGAAATCATTTTAAATGTCTTCACACACTTTTTTAACACTTTCATGCATGAATAAAATTATTAATTTCTCTCTTTTTTTTAAATCTTATACAAATGTTTGAGTGGTATCATTGTTTCCACAAAAATATTAAGCAGCAAAACTGTTTTTAACATTGATAATAATGAGAAATGTTTCTTGAGCAGCAAATCAGCATATTAGAATGATTTCTGAAGGATTATGAGACACTGAAACTTCTCTTTGTAAACAACAACAGATTTATAAACGTTTCTAATGACGAATGTTGCGTTCCTAAATGCAAAATAAAGCGGCTCGAACCAATCGTAGCGCAGCTAGCACTAACAGTGAATCGAAACTAAACAGTACTGTAACAGCATGTACATGTAACATGTAGCACGTCAGACTACAGCCTGTTATATAATTACAACACAACCGTTTGGAGTTTTATGACAGCACTAGCAATCTTAAATTCTCACCGCCATTCATAAAAAAAACAATAAAAAAAAAAACACAGTTTCACAAAAATAACACGTTTCAGCACTGAATCTACTCGCGTTTGGCACGTTGAATCATTTGAATGCTTTTAACTGTCCTGCAGATGGCGCCATGGGCTCGTGCAGCGCTCTCTCTCAGGATCATTCAGTCCATGATGTTTTAGAAAACAATCTTTTCGCAGTTTATTAGGTAATAGCTCAAGGAAATTTAGGAAATAGCTTTCAATCATCATGCAGTAACCAACCATACCCCCCCCCCTCAAAAAAAAAAAGCGATTCACAGGGCTCGTCCCTCAGAGGTCGGAAAATACGGAAATCTGAAAAATTCAAAAATCACATCCCTGATATATATATTTTTATATATATTATATATATTTTTATTATAAAGTTATTTAACCTGCTAGGAGGACAACACTTTTTTAAACTTAGGCTATTGTGATAAAACCATATACTGTGACAAAAAGCTTCAGCAACTTGTGAAAATTTGATACTATCACATACCTAATGTACATACAATTTAATAGGACTATAAATAATTACATAATTAGCCTATTATTAATATAATTGCTTATTAAATCTGAAGCAAAATTATTTAAAAACCTTGTGTACTTTCTGTATTGTGATAAATTAAATAATTGTGCTTGTAAATGTCTTCTTATATTCAGAACAGAACTCATTGTTCAAAATTGTGATTTGACTCAAAATTCTGAAAAGCCTAAATAGGTGTCCATGAACTCCACTCACCTGCAATTCCTGACCAGCAATGCATTTCTAGAAAACATGGACAAATCAATTCAGTCAATGTATATGACCATGACAGTATTCTGTTGCATGCACCAAACTGTAAAAAAATAAATAAAAATATAAAATAATTTAAAAAATGTTTTGTCATTTATTCATGAATATCTCAAGAACTAACCAACTTCTTGTACTCATTCACATGGAGCTGCAGTATGCCAAGCAGGAAGGTGAAGATACTGTCCATATTCTGTGTAAGGGTGTGCTGGATATCTCGCCGTCTTTGAGTGGGTAATGTCTGAAATGTGATCACATCCTCAGCTAACCGCAGTAGGACAAGCATTACAAGTTCCGTCTGAGCGTCCTGACGAAAATTAGAATGTGATTGTTAATTCAAATAGACAGTAATTTTAATTATTATTTACTAAAATTACTATTTACTAAAATTGCATGCAAAAGGGTCATTAAGCAGCAGATCAACAAAATGTCCACACTCTGACTCCTGAAGATGCCTGCAGAGCTTAGTTAAAACTAGTTGTGTGGCTGGCTTTTGTGTTTAGATGACTCACAACGCTTTTCATATTATTAAATTCTGTGCAGTGGTCAGTTCATTGCAGTGAGAGAAATTAACGTTTTCATTAAGGGGCGATATTTGCATCCTTAAAATGATTTCCAGGGTAATTTTAACCTTCATAAGGGCAACTGATCTGTTGTACGCATCATCTTGTCAAATTTAATATTATTAAAATTCTAATAAACTAACAAGACACTTTAGGCGGCTGCACAATCAATCCAATGGCTTCTTTTTGTGCTAAGCGTGTAGGATGAAATTAAAGCTTCTAGAGGTTAATGATGCAATTTAACCACATGTAATAGAGAATATAATGTGTATTGTGCCAAATCTTTGCTAGTCCTCATAATGCCTGATTCAACAAGTAGATTAGATTAAAGTCATTCAATACATTTACATTACCGAATGTGAATACACACATTAAACATTTTGAATTATGAAGTTAGTACCATTATAATATGTGCCACTGCATAAATGACACAGAAGCTATATCTAAAGCATCACATAGATGTATTTACACTGCGATTTAAATTGCATAAATTATCCTATGAGATTCATATTGAATATTGAAATATAAAGGGATTCTTTATTTAATGAAATACTTCAAATATAAAAACTAAAACCACCAGTAGGTAGTAGCGATAATGCGTTAGTCGTTATTCATTCAACAGATTGATATATACCATGTCTTCATACCATGTAGCTAGAAGAAAATTACATCATGACAACACAAATTTGCTGACGACAACCTGTACAGTTCCATGCTCTTCAATCAGACTATTCTAATCTGTGACATGAAAGGCAGGCCTCAAAAAACAAACAAACAAATAAATAAATAAATAAATATTGGCCACCAGCAAATCATTAAGTGCAGCAAGATAAAGTAATTTGTAGGTAACACTAGATCAGGGATGGCCCGATGCATGGCCTGATTCGAGGCCTATTGTAAATACATTTTTGTCCAAAAATCCTCAACTGTGTGGTGACATTGTGATTATTTAACTAAAGGGTATTTAAGAACCCTTAATTCTCAAAACATAAATATCAAACATTAAGTTTTGGACCAAGTCAGAAGAATTCAATTCTTTATTTCAAGATTTTTATTAATTATTTAAAATTCCACAGCATGCAATTTTCAAAATCTAAAATGGTAAAAAAAAATCTAACTTTCTTTTTGGGCTAAATTAATAAAAGACAATGGGAAATATGTTTGTCATATTGAGGAAATCCCAAACAAAACTCATGAAAATATCAGACAAAATCTGCATTCTGTCAAGATCTGTCAATATCTGAATCAGATAAAACCAAGTGACTTTGTCCTATGGGGGGGGGGGGGTCTGGGCAGCAAGGGGACAAGACCTCAATATTCACCTTGAACACCTTGTTTCCGTGAGAAAAACAACCAGAGAACTTCACAAAGCTATGTCCATAAAAGAGCTGCACTTGCTGAAAATCACAGGCACCAATGCTAAAATGCAAAAAAAGCTGATGTCATGATTAGGGTTGGGTACCTGAACCCGGTACCATTATGGCACCGGTACCTATGTAACCGGTATGTACTAGAACCGAATCAGAACGCAGATTTCGGTGCCTCATTTCGGTGCCATGCACGAGCGATCGATTAAAATATTTGTCCTTTGTTTCTCCGAAACGCACGTAAGAAGCATCACAGGCTACAACTACAAATATTTCAGCAAAATGTATATTTTAGTCAGAGTTATTGCGCTCCTATTTCATTACGCGCCGTCTGTTTGGCGTGCATGCGCGCGGCGGCGCTCATTCTAAATGAAGTCTGTGAAGTTTAGCAGAGAATCGCAAAGCAAAAGCTCACGCACTTCTGACAGCAAAATGGAAATATTTCCATGGCTTTCTAACATTTACAGATGGAGAATATACCTGTGAAATGTAAGTTATGCATTAGGGAAAACAGCATGTCTCAAACACATTAAACAGCGTCTCTGTCAGCGGCACACGCAGCCTTTCTGTCAGAGCATCTGATGACAGGGAGAGCGCAAGCCGCTTTAAACTGAAACTATAGGCTACTGTATCTTACGAGTTTTTTTTTATAGCCCTTCATATAAAGCTTGTCACATGTTTAAATTAGAACAAATTGTATTATGCACTTTCTCCACAGTTCAGTCTGTGTCCTCACTAGATATTTTATCAGATGCGCTCGTATCAAACTACTGTATATCAATATTAACTGTGTTGCTTCATAATAACGTATCGATTATAAAGAATATATCGATATATCGTACAAACTCTATATACTGCCCAGCCCTAGCTTTAATTAAAATGCCTAAAGCTAAAATCCTCTTGTATTCGCGTTTTTAAACCTGTTTAAACCAACAAAATAGAACATTATAACCTTTTTAGTCCACAACACCAGTTAAATGCTTCCTTTTATGATCTGATAGCTTCTTGTCACAGAATGAGGCAGAAAATATGTTCCATAGGCTACTAATGCATTGATTAGCAATGGATTTTAAATATACTTAATTATTATGAAAATACCAGAGATGGCTTGAATAACACAGACAAACTATATATTGTCGTAGTCGAGTGTTTAATGTATTTGTTTTATCATTCAAAACGTTTATATCTTCTGTTTACTCAGTTACAGGAATAGCAATGCCTTTGTTCATATTGAGGATTTCCTGGAGCTTCATTAGTTCCATATACAGTATGTGTGTGTATGTATGTATGTATGTATGCATGCATGTATGTATATATATATATATATATATATATATATATATAACAAGTATCGGTTCAGGCACCGTTTAGGCACCGGCACCGTTTTAAAAGTATCGATTTGGCACCGGTATCGAAAAAAAGCAAACGATACCCAACCCTAGTCATGATCATAAATCCTGCACAGTTGGAACACAAAGATAACTAGGCTCTAGCTCAAACGGTGGCAAGTGAAATCTAATAATTCATTAGCCAATAACTAATGGCAGACATTATTTAGCAGGGCTCAGCGTTAAGGATTTTCTCTACTGGCCCGGTTGGTTTTTACTTGCCCTGCCAACATTTTCACTGGCCCTGCCACAAAAAAATAAAATAGTTGCTGTGATCATTGTAACATAAATAAGCTTATGACACCAATATTTTAGATACCAATTAAATTTTACAATTCTCAATTCCGATACCACAGCAATAACCACTAGCTATAAATAAAGTTCAAACATTATTAAAGACAACTGAACAGCCAGTAAATTAGAACACATGAACAAATTACAAGTAATAGCACAATTAAATATAGGCCTATAGCACAAAGATAGAAATGAAATGATGCTTTAGGTTTGTAGATGTTCAGGTAAAGAAATTTAAAAATCACGTAAAATAACATTTGCATATTCTTCACTCTGCACCTTTATTTTTCGTAGCCATTTGAGATTAGAGGCAACCACTGCATTTTAATCATGAATCAATCAAAACAAAAATGTGCAATGTTTGATTTATATTAGACTCATTTCAAAATCTGAAGCAAAAACAGAATGGTCTGACTTTAGCTTTGTAAAATTATGCTGCATAAAACATTGCACGAAACAGAAACAGCGGACAGGCTGAATGAGACGCAGTTTCACTCTCTGCCAGCAGGTGGTGCTTAACAGCAATAATACAGCATTTCCTTGGTGACCACTGTTAAACATAGCAGAGCTGCACGTATTAACACTAATGTAAATGCGTTATATGGAGGCAAGATGAAAAGAAAATGCCATGTAAACTTTTCTGAAAACAACCAGTTCCCCTTAGAAACACATTCATATAAAATTCAATATTTGGATTTTCTTCCTATATTTCGCGAATCATGAACAGTGATCTTGTTCTCTCTGCAACAGTATTTTCTCCTCTTTGTGTCGGTCTTCAACTTCTCTGGCCTCTGTTAGTGGCCGTTTATAGACTAATTATAATAATAATGTAATATTTCCACACAAATGGCATTTTGGAATATGATTGCAGTGCAGTTTGTGTGCAAGCATGGAACAGAAGACAGTCTGAAATAATAAAAAAAAATGTCTGGTCGATCGGTGCATCTGTATTCTACTGTGTAAATTAAATATAGATGAATCATTGTTAAATCTACAAAGTTACTTCGCAAGACAGGTATTTTGTTATAGGCTACTTTTGTATGTATTTACCCATTCAGGCGGCTCGCATGTGTCAGAGACACAGACTGTAAAAAATAAGGACGTAGTGTCTGTGACGTCACTCGTAGGTTTCTGAAGAGCATTTTTAAGCCTAAAGTGGGCTAGTTAACTTGGTAACAATAATTAATCTTTAAAGGTTTTTTTTTTTCCTTTTTATAATGCAGATTATTCACTCAGTGCCAGATGTCAGTCTTGGGCTGCCCACTTCTGTACATGAGGACTCAAATGCCATGACAGAGTATCACGCATAAAATCAATAACTGTTCGCAATTAAATCCTTTTCCTTCCTTTTCTTGTAAGTCGATAAATTCGATTGCAATGAACGCCATCGGAGATGTTTAATTCACAATCATTCGGAGCATTATCCCTGCTGGCGTTCACATCAATCCACAAGTCGTTCTGATATGTTAAGCTATTTTAATTCAGATCGATGTAAAAACAATAGGCTAAGTATGTCTTGCATCCTTTAATGTTAGCGAACATTGCAAATAAATTGGTTGCAAAACGGTATCCACTCACATATAAATTTTGTCTGGTTCTTATGGTCAGAAAAAAAAAATTGAATCAAATTACAAGATGTTATAGCCTAGCCAATGATCACTAGATTTTATACAGATGTTACTATAATGATTCTGTAAATGGTGAGCACCCTATATAATGTGGAAGTTACTGCCTTTTGCATTGGTGTAACATCTCACTTTTTGCAGACAGTGCAAAAGCAGACTACAATATCAATATAGCGGTGAAAATCAAGTTTGAGATCATTTTCATTAAAACATCTAATTGCCAGATTTCCAGTGTCCTACCTATAATTATTTTTTCTGTACAAGTAAAAATCTTCAAAGCCAGTTTTCCAAGTTTCACACTCTGGAGCAGAGCGGCAATCCACCCGTCACTCAAGTGGCCACGCCCTTAATTATGCAGAACTTTAAGGCTTAATATAATTTAAACGGATGATTTATAAAAAAATTCACCCCCCTCACAGTTGTCATGAAGGGCAAAATTACCTATATAGACCAAAACCACTTTTTGTACCCAGCTGTAAACATTTTCTGCTGTAAAGTTGGGCATTTTAACATGGGAGGTCTATGGGACTGACTCCCTTTTGTGTCAGAGACGCGGCTGTCTGCACAGGCTGTTCACACAGAACACAGCGTGTGAGTAGTGAATGGAGTTGTCTTTTACACCCGAATGCTTTTTATTCGACTGAACTTTTAAAATAACTAGGCTTTAAAACACATGCAAATGATAAACTTTCGTGACGACGCTGCAGTGGCCCGATCGGGCAAGTGACAAATCCGTCTACTGTCCCAAGCATCCTTCACGCTGGCCCCGGGCCATTGGGCACTCCTTATTGTCGAGCCCTGTTTATTTTCCTAGAGCAAAATTTTGTCGCATATGCAAACAATTTATTCCAGTGTAAGATTGTGGTCCAAAAATACTACATTCACAATGCTGATACACAATTTTTGTCGTCGGATCAGAGGGGCACTTTATTATGACCAAAAGTTGACAGTTAACGGATTTGTCACTGGCCCTGATCAGGCCACTGATACGTTATGACGAAAGTTCAGTACTTGCGCACTGTGTTTTGTCTGAACAGCACACACATAGAGAGTACAAGCCCAAATTCTCTTTTGCATCTTCTTGCGCTTTAATGGACAAATACACCTTGCCAATTTGAACATTCAATTGACTGCAAAGCATTCAAGCACAAGAAGTACGTAAATAACTTTATTCAGAGTGTTCCATGAGCACAGCGCGCACACAAAGAGCCGTGTCTCAGGCAAAATGCAACTTTCAAATACGGGCATATACATAAAGTATATCAAAATACCCGACTTGGTAAGTATCCTCGAAAACAGTCAGTTATGACTTAAGTTAACATAAACAGTTGAGTAAGAAATTGGATGTGTATCATTGTATTGGTCCCATGCATTTTCTCTAAAGTGACAGAGCCTAATTTACCAGCTGCTGTTGGTGTAAAAAAAAAAATCTACATTTAATTAATACAGTGAAGAGTGTGCTGTTCTTTTACATTTGATTATTCAATTTCTGTACCAGAACACCTACAGACCTAAAAACTTAAAGCACTATTTACTTTGTATATTCTGTCTTTGTATATTCGTATATTCGGTCTTTGTATTTGTATATTCAGCATTTATTTGTGCTATTGCTTTAAATTTGTTCATTAGTTCTTATTTACTGACTTTTCACATCTTTAAAAATCCTTGAACTTTATATTCATAAGGCTAGTAGTTTTCGCTGTTTTAGCTTTTGCTGGGTTATCGAAATTGGAATCGAGAATTGTAATATTTAACTGATAGGCCTACCTAAAATTTTGGTGTCATATCAGCTTACTTAGAATACAAGATAACATGAGTCAAAGACAACAAAACAATAGTATTTATTTATTTTTGATTAGATTTTTTTCTTGTGGTAGGGCCAGTGAAATAGTTGGCACGGCAAATAAAAATTTGAACCACTGGCCCAAGCAAGCCAGAATTAAAAATATATATATATATTTTAATTGCATTGTAGTGGTTTTAAGCCCTGGAATGCATTCAAACTACATATAAGCATACATAAATAACATCAACGGTTGAGAAATAATTTTAATACAGTGCATACTCTAAATGTCATGTCAGAGACTGCACTTGAGCCCTTGTTTGGGATTCACGTGCAAATTACAGTCATAGGGCTGGGCAGCATGACAATACATATAGTGGTAATGAAATGAAGAGTCTATCGAAAGATTGTGATATCACTTGCATACTTCTATGAAATATATCCATATGGCGCAGTACTAAAGAAATAAAGAAAAATTCATGAATAACAAAAATAGTGGGATGTGCTTGAGGGTAAAAAGTGTTAAGCGCAACTAGCTGCAAAAAAAATAAAAAAAATAAAAACTGCAGTCCTCGAAGTGCGCGCACATATAATTATGTGTCAGTCAGGGTGCAAGTACTGCAATGAGTTCTCTTTCGCAACTTATTGTGCTTAAATGGTCAAATACTAAGGCTGTGATGGGAATCTTTGGGTAGACAGCGAATCGATTCGATTCACGATTCATAGGTTTTCGATTCGATTCAAGAATGATTTTTGCAAATTCAGAACGATTCAATTCGATTAGATTCACAATTAAATTCGATTTGATTCGATTAACGATTCGATTCTGCATTCTTTAAGTGCATTCACAGGATTATTTAAAGCTTACCCTAAATTCTTTAAATGCTTAGTAAGGGGGCAAATTACACAGCAGCCTTTATGGTTAGAGAACCATAGGTTAGAGAAGAAGAAAAAAAAAAAACTTTTGTCCATTGTCAGATGCTAGTTTTAATTATGCTATTGCATGACATGGCATATGTAGAAAAGATTTAAAAAAAAGAGCTTTAAAATATTATGTATAGGCTAACATTTTGTCCCACCAGGTGCGTAGCCATCATTTCAGAAGTTACAGAAATGCCAAATACAATAATTTTATGCATGTATTATTTTATTTTTTACAATAAATTATTTTCTTATCTCTTACTTTGATTTTGCTATAAGAAATCAAATACTGCTGGACAATAAATCATGTGTAATCTATAATTTTTTCCTAATGGCAAGTTTGATTGTTTTATTTACTGTACTACAAACAATTATTTAAATTTTCTGCACAGAATAAGGTAGAAAATATACTTTATAGTTTCTGTATTGTAATAAATGATATGTCAATTAGCACTGCATCATTCATAAAGTCTTAACATTTCACAAGTTCATTCTGCTTTTTATTCAGCATAGCTGCAGCTGCCTTTGTCCATATTAGGTATTTCATGGCACGCCTTAAGTTCTACGAGCACAAGATCACTTATCAAAAAAACTTATCACTTATCAAGATCACAGTGCAAAAACTTCTTTATCTCATTTTCATAAAATGCTATAGTATTTAACTTTTCCTCTCCATCGGCAAATGATGATTCTGAAAGAAAAAACGCCCGATGTCTGTTTGCTATAGCAACGAACGCTACTTTCATGCATCTGATTAACAGATAAACCTTGCACTCTTATTTCAAGGTTGTTGTTAATGCTGTGGTTATTTTAACAGTTTCCTCCATACATTCGGTTCAACGACATTGTTAAAACACATTTATCGTTCAATGGAACTGTGCGTATGCTTTATACACTTACATTTTTGCTTTAGAAAAATGGCGTATGTTTTAGACACTTACATTTTTGCTCTGTCCATGCAATAAATGCACAGCCTTCGACTGCTCAGGTAATGTCGACGGAATGACCGAGAGCCATTGAAAAACTACAGAAAACTAAAATTACTTCACTTTAGCATTACTGGCTACAAATACTAAGGAGAGATCACACATCAGCTGCTCAAAAAACGTGTCCATGAGACGAACGCAGCGCGAGCGCAATCCTGTGACAGGCGGTAAATAGTGGAGCATGTGAAGGAGAGATGTGAGGCACGAACACTGTTCAAGGTCTCCATTAATTTGTGCTTGTAGTAATTTAATGTGTAGATATTTTGCAAGCATTGAATTGCTATAGAAATTGCGATTCACTCGATTCTTAGTGTTTTAAATCGATTACGGTCCGAAATCAACGATTCACGATTCAAAAATCCATGTTTCAAGATCAATGCATATGCATCGTCAGGGTTTGTTATCGATGCATCGAGAAAATGAGTGAATCATTACACCCCTAGAGGCCAAGTATGTTTACCCATACTCGGAAGTTGTGCTCTGCATTTAACCCATCCAAGTGCATGCACACACACTGTGAACACACACCCGGGGAGCAGTTGGGGGTTTGGTGCCTTGCTCAAGGGTCTCACCTCAGTAGTGGTATTGAGGGTGGAAGAGAGCGCTGGTTATTCACTTCCCTCACCGACATTTCCTGCCGGACCTGAGACTCGAAACCGCAACCTTCGGGTTACAAGACCGACTCTTTAACAATTAGGCCACGACTGCCCTTGGGTTGTAACTAAACTCTGACATGAAGGCATATCTTCAAGAGCATGATCTAGCACCTCAGTCCTACAACATCACCCTTTATGTTAGCCAAAAATCTTGATACCCCCATAGCAGAAAGGGCCTCCATCTCCTTAAGCATGTCAGGCCAGTGCTGCGGCCACTCTCTCTTGATCATCTCAACAACTATGCGTGAGAGGGCATCCTTAACATGACATTCTTCTTGCAGAATTGGATGTGTACCCTAAAACAGAACATTAAGCCATAATATGAATAAGCTATTTCAATAAACCATGCAATAAGATGATTTAGTAGATACACTTCCAAAATGCTTACATCTGACAACAGGCCCATAGTGCAGTTTTTCAGCTGGAGCTTTTCTTGTGGTGCCATGTCATTCCACTTAAACCTGTTCATAAAAAAATGTGTTCAGCTTAATGCTCAGCATTGATTGTGGTGTACACACTAAAGGGTTTAAAACACTTACTTGACTACATGCTCCAGTATCTGCAGCCCAAAGTGTCTGACCACTGCAGTCTGTGACTTCTCCGCTAACTGAAGACCACATTCAACACAGAAGGGACTTTTCTCTTTGAATTCTTCAAAAAACTACAACAACAAGGAAACCTATTAGAGAATTTAACAGCATATAGTTGTACTGCATCACTACACATAATGCATGGTTTAGTATGTGCGGTTCAAGTGACTGATCAGAACACCAAAGAAAATAAACTGCCTTAAAATTATTTGTTTTGTAAACAAAAGTCTTAGTACAGTCATATGAAACTGAGTTTACATTATAGTGTGGGGGGGGGGGGGCAACAATTTTATATGCACATTGTTTTAAAAAATGAAAATAAGTCAGCAACATGTCAGTTGTAATAAATCTGAGACATCAGTGCATATTTTATTTACATATTACAAAAACATGGGAACATATCGGTTGTAGTTTTATTGTACTTTTTCTTAAGTGAGGGGCTCCATACTTCAAATATGAACAGCTAGAAATAGTCTCGTCTCCCGTGAGCTTCACATGAAGAATATTTGTGTGGCACACCTCACCTCAGTGTCTGTTAACAAGCACTGTTTGTGTCATTGTGCAAACTGTAACGTTACCGAATGCTCTGCATCCTTAAAGGCGAGGATGTAAATGTGCATGCAGCATTTTGTTTATGTATGCGAGATAATCAAAGAAATGTCGCCTATTCCTACCTTCTTGATAGATATTGATACGGTTGGTATGATAAGGCAACGAACAATAACATCAAAACTTATTAAGATCACGATTTGCGCGTATGAATTTATGAAGAAGAAAAAATGTATGAAGGGCACGATTAACGGGAGTTGCCAAAACAACGTTATTCATAAGTGACCTACATTATGGATAAATGCATTCATAATATAGCCTTTTAATCGTATTTGAAATTAAACGATAGTTCACCTTTAGGGCCTCCAGGCGGTATGTTTGGCTTGATTCTGCCTCCATCATCACATTCACAGCCTTTATAAGCTCATCGCACAACGCACGTATCGGTTCGGCCATGGCTTTTAAACAGGTCCAGCAGATGGAATGTAAAACAACAGTAGATCTGTAAAATGTACTGCACACTCCACTACTAGCTCAGCATACATAGGCGAGCATTAAACAAAACGTGGTAGGTGCCTGCTGTCTGTGGACCGCCTTAATCAAGATGGCGGAAATCCGTGACCTCTGGGGATTGTAGTTTTTTTTTCTAAATGTCTTTTACATAGCCGTTTCTAAACACCAACTGCGTCCCAGTTCGCCTATGCCCTCAAAGTATGTAATATTTTTGTGACTAAAAAGTATATACCTTTGAGTTAATACTTTGTAGCAAAGAGTAGGCAAGACTGGGACATAATACCAATGTGCTCTGTGCCATAACTGCAAACCAGCCTCTCATTCATCCTGTTACAAAGATCCTCATCATATATACGTTCTACTCCACAATACATTTAATTAAATTGATACTACCCAAAAAAATTGAATGACGTTTTAAATTAAATATAACACAGATAACATTAATCAATATTTGTTCATCACGTTAGACTCGATTAAGAAGTCCTCTCAAGGCATCTCTACCTACTTAACTGTCGGGCTTACATGTTTGTAGCTCTAAAAGAAATTCTCTTCCAAAGCACTTGTTATACCAGCCGTTAAACTAATAAAACCTGATGGTGCCCCTTGTCAAAAAATCCTATAGGATTCCAATAGGAAAATTGTATAGGATTCTAATTGGAATTTCTATCGTATTTTGGAACCATTCCTATAGGATTCCGATAGGAATAGTCCTATAGGATTCCGATAGGAATAGTCCTATAGGACAAGAAATAAATATCCTGTAGGAACCGTTCCTATAGGATTTTAATGGGATTTTAATCCTATAGGATTTTTTTTTATTATTATTCTAAAGGTGCACTTTTCCACTGTATTTGTTTTACTAACAAATAGTACTTGGAGTTTGCTTAAATTCACCCTGATGTAGACATTGTTCATTGTATGTTGCACAACCTGCAGTAACATTGAAAACAACATGGGAGGTGATTTGTGCAGCACAGTATTAGTGCAAAAAAAATTCTAAGGCACTGATAATTGATTGATGACACACACACACACACACACACACACACACACATACAGTATGTAGCACTTGCATCCTCCAATGCAAATATCCACTAGACCAATTCTAGACTCGAAAAGAATTGGGGAGGAAGATATAAAGCTTATACCAGGAGACCAGAAGTTGAATATAAAAAAGAACACTTTACTGTAACAATAATAATAATAATAGCAAACACAATCACATCACAACACAGAGCAATAAAACATCAAACAGTAAGTAGAATTTAATATCGTAAATCAGTTTAATTTCCCTTTGAGGTGTATAATACTGTTCATTTCATGCGATAAATGTAATAAAGTTCAGTTTGTGTGTAATGTAAAAAGAGAGAGAGAAAAAAAAACATCCAATTCAGTTAAGGGAAAACCGGGGAAAAGTATGAAAAATACTGTATCCAATATATTTCATAGCAATCACTAATGCTCTGTCAATTGACCATATGCACAATTACTTCCTGGTTGTAGGTAAGCCAGCTCAGTCATTTCCAGTCAATTGTACTGTGCTTTAAGAGGCACGCTCTTTGCTTATTTTCTGTACAAAATCCATTCACAATTTGAAGAAAGTTCTTGTTTATCCAAGAGGACCAAACGTCCACGCATACCATTTCAGGAATGACAAACGCGGGTGTTAAATATTATGTGGGTAAATCTGCTAAATTGTTCAGCGACTCATTGCTATGATTGACATTGATAATGGAAGACAAGCTAATGTCAAAATATAGCTGTGCATTAAGTGATTCAGACTAAATTTAGAGTAGCAAAACTACAACAGTAACAAGTCTGTGTTGACTGAATATATTTAGCAGCTTTTACAGTTAAAGATAAAACTTAAAAAAAAATTTAGTTACTAAATTAAATCTAAAAATATTTCAAAATATTGAATGCACTATTTAATTGTTATACCATTAATAATGAACTTATTTAATTTGTATTTAACTAGTTTAAATAATTCTCCCTTATACGCTACGCTGTTGGTGTCGGGCATATTTATTTATTTATAAAATGACATGAGACGTTGTGATTCCTGCACTTGCTATACTTTATACTTCAGTACAATAAAAGCACACAAATTTGGAGTTGAAATGGCAGCTGAGCTAATGTGATCCTCTGCTGCCATCTACTAGTTATAATGATAATTTAATACCATTTTCATCTTAAAAGTCTTTGTTTTTCGCTAGGAGACATTTCTTTCATGTCATCTTCATGAATGAAAAGTATACAGGTGCTGGTCATATAATTAGAATATCATCAAAAAGTTGATTTATTTCACTAATTCCATTCAAAAAGTGAAACTTGTATAATGTATACATTCATTCCACACAGACTTATATATTTCAAGTGTTTATTTCTTTTAATGTTGATGATTATAACTGACAACTAATGAAAACCCCAAATTCAGTATCTCAGAAAATTAGAATATTACTTAAGACCAATACAAAGAAAGGATTTTTAGAAATCTTGGCCAACTGAAAAGTATGAACATGAAAAGTATGAGCATGTACAGCACTCAATACTTAGTTGGGGCTCCTTTTGCCTGAATTACTGCAGCAATGCGGCGTGGCATGGAGTCGATCAGTCTGTGGCACTGCTCAGGTGTTATGAGAGCCCAGGTTGCTCTGATAGTGGCCTTCAGCTCTTCTGCATTGTTGGGTCTGGCATATCGCATCTTCCTCTTCACAATACCCCATAGATTTTCTATGTGGTTAAGGTCAGGCGAGTTTGCTGGCCAATTACGAACAGGGATGCCATGGTCCTTAAACCAGGTACTGGTAGCTTTGGCACTGTGTGCAGGTGCCAAGTCCTGTTGGAAAATGAAATCTGCATCTCCATAAATTTGGTCAGCAGCAGGAAGCATGAAGTGCTCTAAAACTTCCTGGTATACGGCTGTGTTGACCTTGGACCTCAGAAAACACAGTGGACCAACACCAGCAGATGACATGGCACCCCAAACCATCACTGACTGTGGAAACTTTACACTGGACCTCAAGCAACGTGGATTCTGTGCCTCTCCTCTCTTCCTCCAGACTCCAAAGGAAATGCAAAATTTACTTTCATCAGAGAACATAACTTTGGACCACTCAGCAGCAGTCCAGTCGAGACGCTTCTGACGCTGTCTGTTGTTCAAGAGTGGCTTGACACAAGGAATGCGACAGCTGAAACCCATGTCTTGCATACATCTGTGCGTAGTGGTTCTTGAAGCACTGACTCCAGCTGCAGTCCACTCTTTGTGAATCTCCCCCACATTTTTGAATGGGTTTTGTTTCACAATCCTCTCCAGGGTGCGGTTATCCCTATTGCTTGTACACTTTCTTCTACCACATATTTTCCTTCCCTTCGCCTCTCTATTAATGTGCTTGGACACAGAGCTCTGTGAACAGCCAGCCTCTTTTGCAAGGACCTTTTGTGTCTTGCCCTCCTTGTGCAAGGTGTCAATGGTCGTCTTTTGGACAACTGTGAAGTCAGCAGTCTTCCCCATGATTGTGTAGCCTACAGAACTAGACTGAGAGACCATTTAAAGGCCTTTGCAGGTGTTTTGAGTTAATTAGCTGATTAGAGTGTGGCACCAGGTGTCTTCAATATTGAACCTTTTCACAATATTCTAATTTTCTGAGATACTGAATTTGGCGTTTTCATTAGTTGTCACTTATAATCATCAAAATTAAAAGAAATAAACACTTGAAATATATCAGTCTGTGTGGAATGAATGTATAAATTATACAAGTTTCACTTTTTGAATGGAATTAGTGAAATAAATCAACTTTTTGATGATATTCTAATTATATGACCAGCACCTGTATATTTAAAGTGAATTTTACTGCACAGCCATAGAGTTGAGAAGGCAAATATTATAAGTGTTTAAAATGTGTTCATGGCTATGAAGGTAAGTTATTGATTATCAATAATACCATTATGATGTAATTTGGGAGATAGCATCTCTAGCTAAAGTTAAAGGCATCATCTATCATTGTTGTTATGCTATCATTATTCACCATGTTGCAATTATTATTATTTTTTTCTCGATGTCTGACAAGAACAAGGCATGAGAGATTTCTATAAGGGTCTCAAGAGTCTCTACCTATATAAACCACAACATTAAATCAGCTTTACCGGAAGTTTACGAGCTGGCTTGTTATAAAAGATGTATAAAGGATTATTTTAAATGCAATAATCTATCTTGTCTTTTTTTATTTAATTTATGTACCATATGGTTTGTTTTTTTGAGTATATTATTTCTGGGCTTTATTGTTTATTTTTTCGACATGTGTTGTAATTAATTTGTAATCATTTGTATTTATATATTTGTTACTTTAATCAAAGTTTTTCTTTTAGTTTAATGAGTTTGTTTTTGTTTTGTTTTTTCATTGTTTAGGTGGAGGCTCTAAATACGCCCTTTGGGTTTTCTGCCTCTCCCTGCACAGTATATGGATTATATACACATATACACATATATATATATATATATATATATATATATATATATTGTATCTATTTTACTAAAATAAACTAAACTAAAACTATGCGGAAGTTCTAAAGAGTGCTCTGTGCATATGGTCAATTGGTTACCAGGCAACGCAGTAGGTCCTCTCACTGACAACGGCTCCCTTAATTCTCTTGTCATGCATGTCTTCTCCATGTACGCACACATATAACGGGAGAATCCTTGTCCAATGTCAAACTTTTTAACTGGAACATAAAACGTGACCTGGACAACAGGCCATAAGAACATCTTATTACTCCATCAATACAAATAATTAAAATAGTGCTATACAAAACCGTAAAGCACAACGCTATTCAAAACAGCTCAAAATGGTGGCAGAACAGACATTTTGTACTCACTACTCCAGTGTTTTATATAATGACATTTTATTATAAACAGCATACATTAATATTTCATTAATATCAGTTGTTAAACAATATATTTTGCTATGTAACGTTAAGGGCGGACTCCTGTGTTAATCACATAACTTACAATAAAACGAGCTCAACAACTCACCAACAGATATCGTTCACCCAGAATTGTTCGTTTAGGATGTAGATCAGATAAGTATTACTATCTCTTCCTTTTTAGCACCTTTAAATACATTTTAACATGTTAAACAACGTTAATCACTCGATTTCTCAGCTTCTTCTCCTCTTTGACCGTTACTGTTCAAAGTATGCGCGCTACAGTTGCACGCGCACTATGTTCGGATTTCTTAAAGGGGAAGTGTCAGGACAATACCATATATAGATGTTTGTGTTTCTATGAATTACTACTCGCATGTAATGCATTTTAACTTATTCAGACATTATGAAATGTCATACTTATTATCTTTGCCTTACTGTAATATTATGAATTTCAGTTATATTTGTGTGTATTCAGATAGGCTGCATTTTTATCCAGGGTTACAAGTACACACATGCAGTGTTACTTTTAAAAAGTAATTAACTAACAGAATCAAATACAGTGCCTTGAGAATGTATTCATACCCTTAGTTTTTTTCAAAAAAAAATTATGTTGCTGCCTTATGTTAAACTGCTTTAAATTACTTTTTCCCCCACATCAATCTACACCATACACTATACTGACAAAGCAAAAACAGAATTGTCACAACTTCGTAAATTTATTAAAAATAAAAAACTCAAATGCGTACATTGCATAAGTATTCATACCCTTAACTAAATATTTAGCTGAAGTACCTTTACAGCCTCAAGTCTTTTTTGTTTGATGCGACAAGCTTTGCTCATCAACATTTGGCAATTATCTGCCATTTGTCTCCTCTCACCTCTTCACCTCTCAAGCTCTGTCAGGTTGGATGGGAGCAGATGCACATTTTCAGGTTTCTCCAGAAATATTTGATTGGGTTCAATCCCAGGCTGTGGCTGGGCCACTCAAGGACATTCACAGAGCTGTCTATTAGCCCCTCTTGCTGTGTGTTTAGGGTCACTGTCCTGTTGGAAGGTAAACCTTCTGCCCAGTCTGAGGTTCTGAATGCTCTTGACTGGGTTTTCATTGAGGCTATCTCTATATTTTGGTGCATTGGGCTTTTCTTCTACTCTGATGAGTCCCTCAGTCCCTGCTGCTGAAGAACAGCCCACAGCATGAGACTGCTACCAGCACACTTTACTTTTGGGATGGTACTCTGCAGGTGATGAGCAGAGCTGGTTCCCTTCAAACATGATGCTTAGAATTGAGGTTCATCAGACCAGAGAATATTATTTCTCACAGTCTGAGGGTCCTTTAGGTGCTTTTTTTTCTTTTGTCTTCACTGAGGTTCTGATTCACATGAAATCAGAATGTCCAATAGGATTCTATGGATCAAATAAAATCCTATAGGACAAAGTGAAATTCCATTAAAATCAATCGGAATGTCCAATAGGATTCTAAGAATCAAATAAAATCCTATAGGACAAAGTGAAATTCCATTAAAATCAATCGGAATGTCCAATAGGATTCTAAGAATCAAATAAAATCCTATAGGACAAAGTGAAATTCCATTAAAATCAATCGGAATGTCCAATAGGATTCTAAGAATCAAATAAAATCCTATAGGACAAAGTGAAATTCCATTAAAATCAATCGGAATGTCCAATAGGATTCTAAGAATCCAATAAGATCCTAAAGGATAAACTGAAATTCCAATAGGATTTTTTGACAAGGGTGAAATTTTTATAATTTAATGTGTATTTTAACAATTAAGAAAAGGCACTGTAATAAGAAATCAATACCGCCAATCTTCTTAAAAACAACATTAGGAAATATGTTTCAGTCCATCTGTTTTTTAAAATGATTTTTTTAACCAATTTACTTTTAACACTTGGTTAAATAAGGGGGGGGGGGGGGCAACAAAACCAAGACCTTCGTCATTTATCTTATTTCTTAGAACCTCGTTTTAAATTTTGTGTGGTTTATTTTTCCACATGAATTTCTATATCTTGTAAGAAATATGATGACTTATGGCAATACAAGAAACGCATACCTTCTGCTTTTGATAATAAAACTCGACCAGGGAGAAACATCTCCTGCTAGCCAAAAAATGTAACTACTTTTTGTTATCAACATTTTTTATTATATTTTTTCACACACAACATCACATCCACTCAAAGCAAACAAAACAAAACAGACACATACTCCATGTTTTAAAGGTCCAATCAAAGGGGAGAGAGAGAGGGAGGGGAAAAGTAACAACAAAACAGGTCCTTCCTTTATATAATCACATATGTTATAAAAAATAAAATAAAAAAAATAACAAAATAGAAATAAAGTAATAATAATATGCAATCCAATATGCCTCTCCACAAATGTGCGGCTCACACCAGTTCTACATCATCGTCCTCTTCGCAACCGCAAAACTATGGGATTAACTTTGTGCCAATTAAAATGAATGTAATTTTTCAAGAAACGTATGAAAATATAAATTGAAACGGAATAAAATGCCTTTGAAACTGAAAAAATAAATAATTGCATGCAAAATGTTTGACTTCGTTTTTAATACACTGCATGTTTTGCAATGGTTTTCTCCTCTTTCATTCGTTGATCTGTACTTACAAATACGCTTCCAGAGTTTTCATTTACACTTCTAAAGTTTTCGTTTACGATTCTGAAGTTTTCGTTCGCCCTTCTGGCACAAATCTCTCGTGGGGGCGGGGCTAGCAGCGGTGTGTTCTCATTGGCTACTGAGTTTTTGATTGACAGCTTCTTGACCTGGAAGTGAAGAAGTCAGTGTTGTTGTGTCAGTGTGGATCTGAGCGTCTCTTAGCGGCTTCCTATTTCATTTTAATGATATAAAATAATATATAAATATTTTTATTATTATAATTTTATCAGTATTTTTCTGCTGCTACACTACATTGTTGAGATGATTTCTTAGGAATAGCACAGCGAATGATACCATCATCATCATCAATAATCATCATCATTATCAGGATACTCACGGTAAGTTGTCTTGATTTAGCCCAATCATTACTGGACCTGGTTATCTACATACAGTTATAGCCTTCAATTAGATAATATTTGCTTCGATTAGTTCATATTTCCCCCCAGCACATAGCATAATGTACTGTACTAAATGTACTGTATCTGACAATGACTGATGATATTTTACAAGTGCTCTGTCAATCACTGCGCTGTCAACTTTGGCAATGTAAAGCCTTTTTAACCATGCCTTTTCTGTGTCCAGATTTGACTAATAATAATGCAAAAATGGTCACTTCAGATGAACCTTTTTTTTTTGGGACGGGGGGGGGGCTCTTACTCAAAACAAACTTTGACAAAAATTATAGTCTTTAATATTGCCTAAATATATATCCAAATGCAAAACCTTATACATAGAAATAATTATGACTGAAATCAGTTTCCAGCCACTATACACAGTCATGGATATATAGGGCTATACAGCCATCTAATGGTTACACAACGGTATTACAGATGATAAATGCTGCATAATTGTGATGTATTTATTACTAAGTTAAAATTACTAATATATATCAAATTAAATAATTATATTGTGTATTTATTTGTTTGAAATATTTTAAGTTTGAAATGTGTTATGGGAGTTCAAAGCAGCTGGTATTTTTAGACTATAATGCATCTTTCTCAATTTCCAGGGAGTGGAGCAACTTTTCCATAAACAAACTTCTGATGCTGACCCAGAGGATGCAGTGGTAGTACCAGAGATCCATTGCCCTCATCAGACAAGAATCTTATTTTGTTCAGACACATCACCTTTGAATGACTGGGATCTTGATCTTCAGACACCTGATATTATGCAAATATTTTAATTTCTTTGGAGCTCTAGATTAAAACAAACACAGTTCACACGTACACAAGAGGTTGCACTTTATTCTTATTAGTCTATGCTGATCTTGAATTAGCATACCAACAGCATATGATTGTTAAGGGTATAGTTCACCCAAAAATAAAACTTCTCTCATCTTTTACTCACCCTCATGCTGTCTCAAATGCATATTACTTTCTTTCTACTGGACAGGTAAACACAAATTAAGATTTTTAGGCAAATAATCCATCTTTGTGAGTCCTAAAGATGCTTTAAAAAACCACACACAGTGACCGTGACAGTAATCCATCTGACCTTAGTGGTTAAAAATAATTTAAACTTTTGACTATTAACAATCGCTTCCATTCAGCTGTCATACGTGCATGGGTTACAATCCACTTGTCATTTGGATTCTCAGCGATGGCTTATTTTCTTAAAAATCTTTGTGTTTATATCAAGAAAGAAAGTCATAAACATCTGGAATGGCATAAAGGTGAGTAAATAATTAGAGAATTTTCATTTTTTTGGATGGACTATCCCCATAAAGACTGATATTGCACTCCATTATAACATACTCATTCACTGTTTTGTAGCTTATACTGTAACAGGAACTGTTGAAAGGATCATTGCAGTGTTTAAAACATATAATGAATTTTAAACATATTCTGTATACTATGTTCTTGTGCATTTTGTGTAGTAATGCAAATTATGAGAATACAGTGCATTACATGTATACTATGCAGTTAGTGTTTCGTGGATTCTGGTCTTTCCTGTCGTAATTGCATCCAAGTCTTTCACTTTGATACTTGTGTATATGCTATAGTGACAATAAAGAATGTAAATTTATTTGAATTATTTCATATTTAATTTACATTCATTCAACAGGTTTATAAAAGTCACACTTGAAAGAGTTGATGATTGTTAAAAATGTATTTCCAATTTTAAATGTTAGATGATAATGTTAACTAAATAAAATAACTAAAATTTATCATTTGATAAAAACAATTGGCAGCAAGAACATCCTTTTGTGTGGAATATGTAATAAAATGAGCTTGATTGTCAGGTTGGAGTGAGACTTTCTTGACGTCTGAATATATCACATATATATGATAGTATCTTTCAAATGTAACAGCTCAACCTAATTAGACCCTACAATGCAAAAGAATCATGAGCAATAAACAAATATCCTACGAGAACATTGGTCATTATACAATATTTCCAGTATTATATACAGTACTTTAATTATTAACCCTCAATATGATCTTCTTTTTCTCTCGCGCTCCTAAAAGCTTATGTTGACAGAGTAGTAGCAACAGATAAATACAGATTGAATTCAAAAACAAAACTCCTAACTTTATATAATTAAAATGAAATAGGAAGCCGCTAAGAGATGCTCACATCCACACTGGGGGCGCAACACTGACGTCTTCACTTCCAGGTCAAGATGCTGTCAATCAAAAACTCAGTAGCCAATGAGAACACACCGCTGCAGTGTTACATATCAGAGCACCAGAAATAGATTTACGGTGTAAATATTCGAACACACAGGTTCGTTTAACAGCAGAATTTAAGCCCGTCATATTCAGTAATAAAATATTTAGAGTATACATTAAATATTCATAATCTCAAAATTGTATTCAACAAACGAAGAGAAGCAAACGCACTCCCATTCTGTAAATGACATGTAAACGTTAGTGTGCATTCTAGATATCAAAACACCTAGATGAAAAATCCCCTTAAAAACAAGGTAAAGTAAATAAAAGCATGAATATCTGTTGTAAAAAATAAAAGCAACAACTATAGACAAAAAAACAATTCAGGCCGCACGTTACCGAGAACATAGGTCTGATTGAACAACAAAAACTTGTGATGATCCGTGACCGATCCACTTCAGCCCACAACAAGCCTCCCAAAAGGCTCACATAACCAAAACATTATTGTAATGAAACCTACTCTCCATTAGTCCCCTCCAGAAAAAAAGAAACAAACAAAGGGGGGGTTAGTCTTACCAGCAAGGGGACAATTGTATGGAATAAAATATAAATACTATCCCAGGAGGAGAGAGGAAAGAAGAAAAAAGAAAAAAAAGAGAGATCTAGCAATCATCCATATCCCTCCCGCCACCATCTCCTCCATTTCGACCACCAAGCCCCGCCCGCCGGGTCAAAGAAAGGGCAGCCGCCGCCCTCCCGCTGTCAATGTCAATGTCAATTTTATTTATATAGCACTATTAAACACAACCATGGGTTGACCAATGTGCTGCACTATAAAAACATTTCAATAAGACAGTACACAATAATAACTAAAAGAAACAGTAGAAAGTTCTCATTGATAAAACGCCAAATCAAAAAGGTACAGATCTCATACAGAGGGGTAGAGCATTCCACAAACTAGGTGCAGCAACTGAAAAGGCACGGTCACCCCTGCATTTCAGCCTCGACTTCGGGATGCTTAATAATCTCTGGTTTAACGACCGGAGAGACAAAAGGGGCCGATGTTCAGTCAATAAATCTGATAGATAAGCAGGGACCAAACCATTTAATGATTTAAACACTAAGAGAAGAATTATAAAATTCACTCGATAGCGCACAGGCAACCAGTGCAGAGAACGTAAAACTGGTGTAATATGATCCCGTTTTTTTGGTACTCGTTAAAAGCCTAGCAGCTGCATTTTGAACTCTTTGCAAACGGGATAGGGCTGTTTGACCAGTCCCAAAATACAGCGAGTTGCAGTAGTCTAATCTAGATGTAATAAAAGCATGAATTACTTTTTCAAAATTTTTACTAGACAAAATAGGATTTACTTTTGCTAGAAGTCGAAGCTGAAAAAAGCAGGACTTGACCACCGTATTAATCTGTTTGTCAAATTTTAAACCATCATCAAAAATGACACCCAGATTTTTTACCCAAGGCTTCACAGAAGAGGTTAAATCACCAAGATTTACTTTCGGTGTACTACGTGAATCCGACGGACCAAACACAATTATTTCAGTTTTACTGTCATTAAAATTAAGAAAATTTAAAGACAACCAGGCTTTCACATCAGACAGGCAAGACATAAGTGCTTCCAGACCATTAGAACTCTGTTTTAAGGGCAAATAAATTTGATTGTCGTCTGCGTAGCAATGGAAAGACAGACCATGCTTCCTAAAAATAGAACCCAATGGGAGCATATACAGTGACAAAAGAATAGGAGCCAAAATGGATCCCTGGGGAACACCACATGACAAAGAAGCTACCACAGAAGAGTATTCACCAATATTAACTCTAAAACTTCGATTGGAGAAATATGATTTAAACCATTTAAGAGCACTTCCTTTTATGCCTACACAGTGTTCCAGGCGAGCAAGCAGGATAGCATGGTCCACAGTGTCAAAAGCAGCGCTCAAGTCTAGGAGCACAAGCACAGCATGATCCCCAGCATCACCAGTTAATAGAATATCATTCAAAACTTTCAGAAGTGCAGTCTCAGTCGAGTGGTATTTTCTAAAACATGATTGAAAGACCTCAAAGACCTTATTTTCATCTAAAACCTTTTGTAGTTGTTGCAGGATTACTTTTTCTAGAATCTTTGTAGTAAAAGACAGATTTGAAATGGGTCTATAATTGGCTAAAACAGAAGGATCTAAGTTCGGCCTCTTAAGCAAAGGATAGACTGTAGCATGTTTTAACACTTCAGGCACAGCCGTGTCCTCATTAAAGACTATTATTTGAGTTTAAGTCCTCGTCTGTGTGCACCGTGACACCCCCTTTGTAATCCTTATCATTTTCATAAGTAACTGTAATTTAATCACACTTTTTTTTTAGTAACTGTAAATAATTACAATTACTTTTATTTCGTAATTAAATTACGTAATTCCATTACATGTAACTAGTTACTCCCCAACACTGTATATATATATATATATATATATATTTTAGGGGTGTCAACTTTAACGCGTTAAGGCATGTGATTAATCAAAAAATGTTAACGCGTTAATATTTTTTTTATGCTAATTAATCGTTTGATAAGGTTTGACCCCAACTTCTTCCCGTCATCGCAGCGCGGAAGGTTATCTATCATTGTGTGATGAGGATACAGTGAACAGGGTAGCGGCTGTGGCACAAGTGTTCGCGGGCTATTTTGAAATTACAGTCGCGGGAAAAATTACAGAGAGGGTTGCGGTTTTTGGGGCTATTTTTATAATCTACCTCGGCCGCCAAAAGGGTATATAGACAAATAAAAATTAAAATAGATAATTTTACCAATGTGTATCATACTTAGAATGTATACGTTACCTGGCAACTTCAGAATGGAGAGGCGCTTGTAACATCACAAACAAAGTGAGTTTCAGCCAGAGCATAGTAGATATGTGAAGGCTTTTACACAGCAGAAATAAACATGACAACAGCCACTATAGATTATATAAGATAATAAACACACGATTACGATAGGATATGGTTTCTATGTGATTTTCTTGATATGAATGTGTAACTTACATCTGAAATGCTAATTTTTGCAGTGATATAAAAGGCTATAAAAAAGCATATTTTAACAACAGTAAACGACCAAATTCCACATGTGATCGCAAAAGAAAGTTATTACAAACACTCAATGGTGGTTTGAAGTGAGTTCTGAGTAAAAGTATACTATTAATCTCATAAATTGTCTTATGTAGCATGATGCTAATATTAGCTCTAATGCGCCTGCATAACAGGCCCAATTCTTCTTCATAATGCATTTTGACATAATACTTCACGTAAGGTCGCAAGAAAATGTTTTGTTTTTATTTAGAAATACTTTTGATAATAGTTGGGTAAATGTATACTGGGATTGAAGCGATGTGGCTTGGTAAATGTTTTATTGCCAGTATAAAGACTGATAATGGCTGAATAAAAACAAATGAATAATGATAAAATAATAATAAGGATTATGTCTCATACCTGGCGGAAGTGTGAAAGGTTATGTTTCCTTAAACTAGTTTGGCATGCATTTCTTTATTTCAACACATTTACAGGTAAATCCTAGTAAATCTACATTTCACTACTGATTATACCCTGTATGATTGTGTATGTGACAAATAAACCTTGAACCTTGAACCTTGAACCTAGTATTTTAAATTTGTGATTAATCATGATTAATCACAGTACATGACTGTGATTAATGCAATTACATTTTTTAATCGATTGACAGCACTAATATATATATATATATATATATATATGTATATATATACAAGCTCTCCATTGTTACTTTTCTGTGTTTCCCCTGTGACCTAGTTTCCCGTTCTGTTTAATTAGTCATTCATTTCACCTGTTGTCTGTTAATCATCTCATTAGTTCCCTTTGTTTAGTTCATGCTTATAAGACCTCAGTTCTCCCTCGTACATGTTAAATTGGTTTATTTGCCTTGTCTCCTGGATTTATCTAATTAAAATAGCTTTTGTTGATCTCCTTCGTCACCGTGCGTTTGTACCTCACCAACACGTGACATCCATAAAACAAAACAAAACGAGCCCTGCAAATTAATATTAAATATTTTTAAAAACCACATATTATACAGACACGTCATATTAATGATATTTTACTATTTTTATTACATTTAATGTATTATACTCTCAAGAAAACATTTGTAATGGGTTTTTAAAACTGTTTTTATGCATGTTTTTGTTGCATTTACACACTTTTGACCAGCAAGCGTCAGGTTTTCTGAGCGCTTCAAAACAGTGAATCATTTTGCGAAGCAATTGGTTCAATTGATTCAAAGCTTCAAAAAGGTTTGTTTTTCCCATCACTATCAAAGAGTTTCTTAAAAATGGTTCTGATCAAATAATGTAGTGTAAAACACATTCTTTTAGGCACACAGTGAAATCAAGAATCAGTGTATGAATCTCAACAATGGTGACAAACAGCATATGTAGATAAAGAGATGAACTCTGAGCAACACAGAACAAGCCACTAAAAAAATCACATTAAAAAAGCAAAAGTAAAAGAAAACAGTAAGAATAAAATAAATTAGACAATTCAGCTCATAATTTATTCATGCCGCAATGCATGATGGGAGCCATGGATAAGTTTTGATTGGTGGCACTCAGAATGCACGAGAAGGGTATAACTGCAGCCTGGAGATCGTCTCCGATTACTATCGTAACCTCGATTCCCTGAGAGCGGGAACGAGACATCACAGAGAATTCTCCGTTATGTGAACTCCTTCCCTTCCAACCTTTCCTGAAGTCCTATTGGCTCATGCCAGTCAAATGACTGGCCAATTGTCGCGAAGTATGCACATCGCATGCAAATACTGACAAGCTGAGAGGCAGTATAAAATGCGGTGCGTCAGAATTGGATACTGAATAAAATGCAATTACGTCAGAATCGGATACTGAACACCGCTTAGCTGGTCGTGCAGTGAGCACGGCGACCTCCGTGATGTCTCGTTCCCGCTCTCAGGGAACCGAGGTTACGATAGTAACTGGAGACGTTCCCTCTCGAGCTTTCATGAGACATCACGGAGAATTCTCCATTATGGGAACGTTATTCAATCCCGCCGTGAGAGAGGCTACGAGCAGCCTGTACAAGTTACACACTAGCGAAGATAGAACACACACACAATTCCCACCAATAGTGATACTTGAAGGCGGGCTCGCAGCTGATAGGTGGAGATAAGCCAATGAGCGTCTAAAGCCCAGGCCAAGAACTGACCGTCCAGCTTGTAAAACCTGGCAAAGGTATTCTGAGAAGACCAGCTGGCTGCAAAGCATATATCCTGAATAGACATACCTCTCAACCAAGCACAGGAGGCGATAACCCTTGTTGAGTAGACCCTAATGTGAAAGGGGCATTACAAACCTTGGCTCGTATAAGCAGCCGTGATAGCGTCCACAATCCAGTGGGAAGCCTCTGTTTTGATACGGCCCTTCGCACAACCACCGTAGCACACAAGATAGCTGGTCAGATTGCCGAAAGCTGGCCGAACGGTCAATGTAAATCGTCAAAGCCCTGAAGGGGCACACCGAAATCTGAGCATTCGCATCACGTGAGGTCGATGACTCCGAAGACAGGGCAGACAGCGAAACAGTCTGCGTTCTGAAGGGGGTAGATAGTGATTTTAAGCACGTGATTCTCGGCCAGAGAGTCACGCCGCAGTAACCGGGTCCAAAGTGAATACAGTCGCTGTCGACAGAAAACGTATGTAAATCTCCTATGCGCTTAGCCGAAGCAAGGGCAAAAAGAAGTGCACTTTGAGAGATAGTTCCTTCATATCAACAGACGCTAAAGGCTCGAGTTGTAGCTGTGAAAGCTATTAACACCACCTCTAGGACCCAGGGCGGGACTGAAGGAGGGCGCGGGGGATATAATCTATAAGAAAACTCACCACCAGCGCGTGCCTACCAATCGATTGCCCGCCCAGCGGGGAACGAAACGAGGCAATCTGTCAAAGTGCACTTCACGTAGACTTTCAGTGTTGATAGTAGAGATCCACTATCCAGTCTGTACTATAGAAAACGCAGAACATCCGACACGGAGCAAGCAGCTGGGTCGATATGAACATAACGGCACTATTTCACAAACACTCCCCATTTCAGAGCATACAAATGCCTCGTAGAGGGTGCCCGCGCCTCCGAGAGCATGCCGAGCACATGAGAATGCAGGGCACTCAGCTCCTCTGATATCTCTGAAGCAGCCACACATGAAGGCACCACATCTCCGGGTTCGGGTGCCACCCCGAGCCGCTCATCTGAGATAGCAGATCCTTTCTGACGGGGATCGGCTAGGGCGGTGCCACCAGCAGCTCTGTCTGGTCCGGGAAACAAAGCTGGTTCGTCCGGTTCGGAGCGATGAGTATCACCGAAGCACCTTTTTTTTTTATTTTTTTTTTTTATATACTGCCTGGCTGCTGGCCAGTGCAATGTCAGCGCGTCCGGGAGAAGAACAGCAGGCGATGTGCATTCTCGAGCTCGTGGCGAACAGATCCACCTCCGCTGCCCCGTAGCGAGTCCAAATCATCCGAACCGACTCAGGGTGCAACCTCCACTTTCCTTGAGGAATACCCTTCCTCGAAAGCATGTCCGCCCTGCGGTTCAGAAGACTGGGGATGTGCGCTGCTCTGATTGAGAGAAAGTGACGGTCCGCCCATAACAGGAGATTCGCTGCATGCTTGTTGGATCGTACGCCTCCTTGGTGATTTATGTACGAAACCACAGACATGTTGTCGGTGCGAATCAGTACATGCCGCTGTTGCAGCTGCGGCCGAAAATCCTTAGAGCTAAGAACACTGCTTCCAGCTCCAAGCGGTTTATGTGCCACCGGCTCTGAGGTTCTGACCACAGCCCTAAAGTCGGCATGCCCTCGCACACTGCTCACCGGCCTCCAGTTGATGCGTCAGTCGTGACCACGACACGTGACATTACCAAGCCCAGGGGAACCCCCCCCTATCTATCGATCTAGAATCGAGCGGAGTCCTCCATCCCTCTTGGCCACCACAAAATCTCACGGTCTGCTGCTTTTTAACCGGTGAGGGCGGCAGACGACTGTGAGCGGCGCCCGATCTTCCGAGGCACCAAACACTGGCGCATGACCAGACCGCTTCACTGCAACTACATAATGTGTGTGTGTACTTTCAAGACTAAGACTTTATTGTTTGCATTCCAGGTAATATGTGTAAATGTTTAGAGTTTTTACTACAATTATAATGTGCATTATTGTTCTCAGTGGCATCTACGCTAATATTAGTCTGTTTCATTCTAAAGCCGCGGTCACACTAGTCTTTGAGCATGTGAAATTGTTTTGCATGTTGCAACGGTCGTGATATGACGTCACGCTGTGCAGCGTTTTTTTAAACTTAAATTCAACACGCAACAAATTATTATACATGTAAAATGTAAAAACATGCAATCTACTCCACTTTCCTGCAGTGCTGCAGTTTTAAATTTATGTTCTTTTAATTCAGATAGGAGGTCATGAATGAATGAATGAATGATGAATGAATGATGCAGTTTTTTGAATGAATGAATGATGCATTTATATAGCGCTTTATTGTGTATTGCCATACACCCAAAGTGCTTTACAATCATGTGGGGGGTCACTCCTCAACCACCACCAGTGTGCAGCATCCACTTGTATGATACGACGGCAGCCACAGGACAACGGCGCCAGTGCGCTCACCACACACCAGCTACAGGTGGAGAGGAGGGAGAGTCATAGAGCCAATCAAGTGGATGGGGATTATTAGGAGGCCATGATAGACAAGGGCCAGTGGAGGGAATTTGTTCAGGACACCGGGGTTACACCCCTACTCTTTACGAGAAGTGTCATGGGATTTTTAATGACCACAGAGAGTCAGGACCTCGGTTTAACGTCTCATCCGAAAGACGGTGCTGTTTACAGTATAGTGTCCCCGTCACTATACTGGGGCATTAGGACCCACACAGACTGCAGGGTGAGCACCCCCTGCTGGCCTCACTAACACCTCTTCATGACGTATCAATCTGCCATTGGTCACACGGTATCACATGATGCAAATTCGCAGGCCAGAATTCACCAAGCTTGACGTATCGATCTGCCATTGGTCACACGGTATCACATGATGCAAATTCGCAGGCCAGAATTCACCAAGCTTGAACAGTGAGCTGTGAAACTTACATTTCATACAGGCTTACATTTCCGGTCAGATTTATTCGCATGCGTATAAATGGAAGTCAATAGTACGAAAAGTGCAATGTGACAGCCCCTTTAACCCAAGGTCACCATAGCCACCCAGATCCAGTCCGTATCCAGATCAGATGGTCACTGCAGTCGCCCGGATCCAGTTCATATCCAGTCCAGATGGTGGATCAGCACCTAGAGACGCCCTCGACAGCCCTGAATGTCTAATTAAATAATAATTAGTTGAAGCAGCTTGGAATTTTTTATACAGTGTAATGATTTCAGGAGAGTACACAATAAATCAAATATAACATTTTATTTGTCAGGTACAATGTATCATGCTAATTATATAATTAAACAATGAAAATCCAATTCACAATTAAACTCAGTTCCAATTCAGATAAATACATAACAAGATAACATAACATCAATTGCTCAAAGAATTGAGAGATGCATACCTGACAGAATAGAGACACACAACAGAATACTAGTGTTCTAGTCACACACTGTGTGGGGGTTTTCTGGTTATAGAATACTGAATGACTATAATGCCACTTCACTTATCCAGACCAGAACAAAGAAATCTTCAAATCAGTTGTAATAACATAAAAGACCTATCGGTTTGTTAGGATCTCGTGACCGAAGGGTCACCCCTGGCTGGAGAAAGTAAAACATTCTCACAGACCCTGAGGGAGACACACCACTCAGCAGCAGAACATAATTCTTCAAAAGTTTTCAAATTTTCTCATAATATAAGTGACTACTATGAAATTGAGACCATTTTACCAATCGCACGGAGACCTTTACAATGACACTAAACTTGAAGGAGAAAAACAACAGATTCACGAGATACATCATATGAGGTACATAGATATTCTTAGTGAACTTTCAGTGGAGCCTGTTGGGGGAGAAGAGTGAGAGGGAAGGGAGGGGTTATAAATGAGCATGGAAGGAAGTTTGGGCAAGGTGGTTGTGGTGAGGGGGGGTGTGGTTAGCGGAGTCTGCAGCGGGAGGCAGAGTTTGGATACGAGCGGTGAGTAAGTGGGTCAAGTGCAAGATGACATTCACCTGCTTCTCGTTTCAGTGATTGGCGTGGAGAGACCTTAAAAGCCACAAGGTGACCGAAAGTGGCAGAGAGGGACAGACTGAGGACTCGGGAAAGAGGAGCTGTTGCGCTATACCAGAGAAACGCCAAAGTGCTGTGAACTTATGTTTATTTTGAAGTGCCTCGAGCACAAGTGTTATTTTTTAGATCATTGAATAAATTAACTGAGCCTCAGTCACGCCGACTCCGACTTCTTCCTTCCTTTCTTTGAACCTTGCTACACTGGTGCCGAAACCCGGAAAGGAAGAAGCCACTGTCATGCAGTCACCTCCAAGTTCGCCGTTTGCAGAAGTGATTCAATCGCTCGCGGGCCTCCACCAGGAACAACATCAGGCACTGCTGGAGATGAGAGACGACCAGGAACGTCGTTTCTGCGCTCTCGTGCAGGCCCAGCAGGAGGAATGTGAGCTGTTCCGGAGCTGGATGGACCAGGGGGTACGGGCAGGTGGGCCGTCAGCCAAGGATCCAGACGGCCCCACTCATCTACCCCTGAATAAGATGGGGCCACAAGATGATCCAGAAGCTTTCCTTGAACTGTTCGAGAAGTCGGCTGAGGCATGTGGGTGGCCACGAGACCACTGGCCAGTGCGTCTCATACCTCTGCTCTCGGGGGAGGCGCAGATGGCGGCCCAACAATTGCCCATCCAAAACCTCCTGGTCTTCACCGACCTGAAGCGAGCCATCCTCCAGCGGGTCGGCCTGAGCACAGAACAACATCGCCAGTGGTTTCGGTCTTTGGATCTGGGCGATAGTGGCCGGCCCTTCGTGCTTGCTCAGCAGCCCCGGGACGCCTGCCGCAAATGGCTGTTGGCCAGGGAAGGTGACGTCGAGCAGATCCTCGACCGAGTGGTGCTGGAGCAATTCTTTGTTCCAGTGGGTCCAATGCCACCGCCCGGAGTCGCTAGACCTGGCCATCCAGTTGGCGGAGGACCAGATGGTGGCGTGCCCCGGAGTCGGCGAATCGCTGCCAGCTGTCTCTCTCTCTCTCTCTTCCCCTACTGTCTCTTCTTCCCCCCGTCCTGTCCCACTTCCCAGGTCCCGTCTGGGGATTCCCCCTCGAGTTCCACCCCGGGGACGGGGTGGGCCGCCTCCAAAATCTGTCGCCGGCCCGAGAGCACCGCCCAGGGGGGTGCTGGACGTCCTAAGAGAAACTTGGGAGGACGGACCTTCAGACAGCCAAAATGAAATTCAATATGTGCTGGGCCTGAGAACAAAACTCCACACTTTGGGGCGGCTGTCGATGGAGAATTTGTTGCAGGCCCAGGACTGGCAGAGCCGGCTGTACAGTCAGGGGACCAGGCTGCGTAAATTTTTTGTTATCAACAATTTTTTATTTTCATTTTTTACAAACACAACATAATATCCAAAATAAAACAAAACAAAACAGCAGACATATACACAACATCTCAAGGTTCAATCCAAAGGAAGGGAGAGAGGGAAGGACAACAAGAACACAAAAGTCACTCCTTTAAATAATCACGTACATTCAGTAAAAAACACTGCCAAGCCTCAATGGTTGAAGGCCTGGCCCCACCGACTCGCGCCGTTGTACACTCACATGAGACAATTTGCAGGAGGCTACGGATTCAATATGCCTCTCTACACATGTGTGGTGTAAACCAGTTCTGAATTATTGTCTTCTTCACAGCTTTAAAACCAGCAAACAACATTCTCTTTTGCATTGAACTAATACAGAGATCAGAATCATCATTAAGAAGACATAAACTTGGGTTAACAGACCAATCAATTCTCAGTAATGATGATAAAACCAGGTTTACATGTGTCCATAGACTGATGACGACAGGACATTCCCAAAACATATGCAGAAAAGTGCCTGATGATGTAGTGTTACAGATATGGCAGTTCAAAATTGACTGCAGTTTCATTTTAAATCTTTTGTAAGGAGTTATGTATGTTCTATGAATGACTTTGAAGTGAATAAGACGATGAGCCAGATTTTTAGATGTTAAGCTGAGATTAGACCACACTCTCTCCCAGTCGACAGATAAATTAAGATCAGATAATTCCCTATTCCAAATAGTTTTAATAGAAAGAGGTTTTGTAATACAATCAATAATTTTATTATATATTAAGGAAACAGATGGCCGACCAGCAGATGGTGCAATCCAGTCCCGCATAGGATGAGAGGAAATGGAAGAAGACCAAGGAACGCCATACGCTTTGAGAGCAGAACGTAATTGAAGAAAAACAAAATATGCAGATGCTGGTAGACAAAATTTGGCTCTCAATGCCTGAAATGAACAGAGGCCCTGGTTATCATACATATCACCGCACGTGTTCACACCTAAAGAGGACCAAGAGGGTTGGACAAATGGACGATTTCCACATACAAAGTTCAAATTGTGCCATAAAGGTGTACTGTTACAGAATTTGAAGGGTCCACCTATCCGACGTTCAACCGTTTTCCAGATTTTAATAGAGTTAGCCACAACCGGACCAAATTTATAATTATCCCCTTTTTTTCCTGTGCCAGTAAATAAAATATCTTGAAGTCTATTTGGTTTAACCTTGTCAGCTTCAATCACCGTCCATGAAACTGTAGATTGAGGATCAACCCAATTATGAAGGGCCTTAAGATGGAACGACCAATAATATAATTCAAAATTTGGTACAGCCAGTCCTCCTGCGCTATTAGGATGTTGTAATGTGGTAAGTTTAATTCTGGGACATTTATCATTCCATATAAACTTAGAAATTATGGAGTTGATCTCCTTGAAGTAACCTGGAGGGGGAGAAAGGGGTAGCATAGAGAAAAAAAAATTAAAACGAGGTAACAAATTCATCTTAACAGTGGAGATTCTTCCCTGGAGAGAGACTTTGAGATTCTTCCATCTTTGAATGTCATTTTTGACCTTAACGGAAATGTTATTAAAATTGTCTCTGGCAATCTTATGAATGTTTTTATATATGGTAATGCCCAAATAGATGAAAGATTCCTTAATAGGGATAAATGAGGGAATAGAAAAATTAACCTTAACATTGTTAATTGGCATCAAAGCAGATTTGCTCCAATTTATTTTATATCCTGATAGGCTACTAAAATTATCAAATTCCTTAATTACACTAGAGACTGAAACATCAAAGTGGTCTAAATATAGAATAATATCATCAGCGTATAATGAAATACAATGATTATGGTCATGAATCTTAATCGATACTTCAGATTTCCTGATGGCTTGTGCTAAGGGTTCGAGAGATAGACAAAACAATAAGGGGAAAAGTGGACACCCCTGTCTCATTCCCCGCTGTAAAGGGAATGAGGGGGAAATAATATTACCAGTTATGACTGATGCTGCAGGTGAGTGGTATAATGTCTTAATCATAGAAACAAAGTGTTCACCGAAGCCGAAACATTGCAGAACTGCCCACATATAATTCCACTCTAGCCTGTCAAAGGCTTTTTCTGCATCAAGTGAAAAGACCGCACAAGGTGTTGGGTGGGAGTCCGCAAAGTCAAGAATATGAAGGAGTCGACGCATATTGTCAGATGCATTGCGCCCCTTGATGAAACCAGTTTGGTCCTCCTTGATCAGACTGTGAATTACCTTCTCCAAACGAGAAGCAAAAACTTTAGCATAGATTTTTAGATCACATGGGATAAGCGAAATCGGTCTGTAGCTGGAACAATCTAATGGATCTTTCCCTTTTTTTAAGAAGTAATGAAATCAGTGATGTTTTTTGATCTCTATGAAATGCCCCATGTTCAATTGCAAAATTAAATGAGTTAAGCATAAGTATCCCTACCAAATCCCAAATTTCTAAATATAATTCAGGGGGGAGACCATCTAGACCCGGCGATTTGCCCTTTTGAAGGCTTTTTATAGAGACGTGAAGTTCCTCCAAACTTAATGGGGCCTCCAAAGATTCTTTATCCATCTGTGAGATCCGAGGCAGTTCCAATTTATCTAAATACTGCTTACAAATTGGTTCATCAAAATCTGTTTCGGCTTTATACAGATTTGTGTAAAAACCTTTAAATATGTCATTAATTGCCACAGGGTTCGTAGTGACCTGATCATCCGATGATTTTATTGCGCTAATATATGCCTTAGACTCGCATTCTTTCAACCTAAGGGCCAATAAATGACTAGGTCTCTCTGATTCAAAATAATATTTTTGTCTAGTCCTATGTAAAATAAATTCTGCCTTTGAGTGTGAAAGTAAATCATATTCTTCTTTTAAAGAGGACAGCTGTGTAGCCTGTTGCTCAGTAAAATGTTGTTTTTGTAGGTTTTGTAATGATTGGATTTTATTTTCTAATTGTGTAAACTGGTGAGTTCTCGCTTTGGCAAGAGTAGAAGAGAAAGATATACAGAAACCTCGTATAGCACACTTAGTTGTTTCCCACAGTATTTGAGGATCCACATCAGAGGGCATATTAATTTCAAGAAAGTCCTTAATATATTCTTTTAGAGAGGTAATGAAAGTCTGATTACTTAATAATGATATGTTAAAGCGCCATCTAGGGGACTTGGCTTTGACATCGGAAAGAGGAACACTGCACAACATAGCAGAATGATCAGATAATAAAATTGGTAATATAGATATAGAGGAATTAGATGAAATTAAAGATGGGCTGAGAAATATGTAGTCTATCCTAGAGAAAGTCTTGTGTCTATTAGAAAAAAAAGTGAAGTCCTTAGCTTTAGTGTTCTGAATTCTCCATAAATCGATTAAGTTGAGCTCAGTGATAAATTTATTTAATAATTTAGAGGATGGATTGGCTGTTGTATCAGATTGAGACTTATCTAAAGCAGGATTTATGACAGCATTAAAATCACCACCCACCACTAGAGGGCAATCAATCTCCTCAAGTAAAGTTTTGGAAATCTGAGTAAGGAATGCACTGTCTGTCTCGTTCGGACCATAAATAGAGACCAATGCTAACCTATTATTATATATTTTGCATCAGATAAAAACAAATCTACCCTTCTCATCACTACCAAGGTGTTCAATTGTTAAATTTAACTTCCTGTTAACAAGGATAAGCACCCCCTTAGTTTTATTTTGAGCACCGGAAAAAGCTATTAATTTGTAATACTTATTCTGGAAACGTGCCACGTCAGATTGTTTTAAATGTGTCTCTTGTATTAAGGCACAGGAGATAGATTTAAAGGTGTAAATATTCTAATACACGGGTTCTTTTAACAGCAGAATTTAAACCATTCACATTCAGTGATAAAATATTTAAAGTATGCATTGAATATTCATAATCCCAAGATTGTACACAATAAATGCAAAAAACAAAAAACAGAAGCACTTCCATTCCGTAAATAACCCGTAAACACTGATGTGCATTTTAGATACCAAACCTCCTATATGAAAAATCCCTTTAGAAATAATGTAAAATAGATAAAAGCATAGATGTCTGCTGTAAAAAACAAAAACAACATAAAAATGTGAACAACCGACAACCATAAACAAAGAACAACTCTTGCTGCAGACAGATGCATCGGACAGGGGGCTGGGAGCCGTCCTGTCCCAGGAGATAGAGGGTGAAGAGCGGCCGGTGCTGTACATTAGTCGCAAGCTTTCTAAGAGAGAGACGATGTACAGCATCATTGAAAAGGAGTGTCTGGCAATCCGGTGGGCTGTTCTCACCCTCCGCTATTATCTCCTGGGACGGGAATTCACTCTCTGTTCAGACCACGCGCCCCTGCAGTGCATGGCTCCACTGCATGAAGGATACCAACGTGCGGATCACCCGTTGGTATCTGGCCCTCCAGCCCTTTAAGTTCAAGGTGATCCACAGGCCGGGGGCACAGATGGCTGTGGCTGACTTCCTCTCCAGGAATGGAGTTTGGAGACGAGCGGTGAGTAAGTGGGTCAAGTGCAAGATGACATTCACCTGCTTCTCGTTTCAGTGATTGGCGTGGAGAGACCTTAAAAGCCACAAGGTGACAGAAAGTGGCAGAGAGGGACAGACTGAGGACTCGGGAAAGAGGAGCTGCTGCGCTATACCAGAGAAACGCCAAAGTGCTGTGAACTTATGTTTATTTTGAAGTGCCTCGAGCACGAGTGTTATTTTTTAGATCATTGAATAAATTAACCGAGCCCCAGTCACGCCGATTCTGACTTCTTCCTTCCTTTCTTTGAACCTTGCTACAGTGGTATCATTTGCTCTCTTTGGAGAGCTCTTCTCCAGATTAGTTTTATTGTTTTGTTGCATGGCATCTGCTTTGTGTGAGCTTGGATTCATTGGGGGATCATTTTGGTTCTTACAGTGGTCACAGAAGCTTTAACATGTCAACTCCGTCATACCAGTGTAATAGTTTCTGTAAATAGTTGTGGGATAAATCATTTTAAAGCATTTTTGTTATGTCTATTAAGGCAGCTACAACTGAGAAACTAAATAGCTCCAGAGTCAAAACGTAGTTATAGTGGAAACATTCAATTTTGTCAGCTGCGTCAGACATAAAATCCATCAGGTTTTATGTCTGACAGAGTTGACTTGCAAGCTGATGAAGTTGACTAGCGCTCACAAAACTCTTTATTTAATTGATGCCTTTTAAAAAGGCAACATATCCTTTGGATTTATATTAGGGAAGTTTACAGGGAAAGGGGACCTGGGTTCGGAAAGAAGGGCGCCCCCATTTAAAAAACTTTTAAAAAATTAAAACAAATTGGGACCCGGGTTTGATTCTTGGGGTTTATTTATATATAGGGGGGGGAAGTTTAGGGGATTTGAAAAGGGTGGTTTCCCGAAAATTTTGATTTTTTTAATTAAATTTAAAACTTTTTTTAAAATTAAAAACAAATTAAATTTTAAATTTTCTTTTAAAAAAAAATTTTAAAAAAAAAAAATTTAGGGAAAAATTTAAATTTTTCTCAGTTAAAAGGAAAAAATTTGAATTATTTTATATTACTTTTTTAAAATTGTTGTAAATTTTAAAAAAAATTAAAACGAAAAAGGAAAAACCATTTCCAAATTTCATTTTTTTTTTTTACCCATGTTGTTGATTTTTAGTTTTTTTTTTTTTTATTTTTTTAAAAATTTTTTAAAATCCCGGTTTTCTTTCAAAAAAAAGTATTTTAATTTGCTAATGCCGGCTTGAAATTCATTCTTTAAAAAATAAATTTTTAAATTGAAAAAAAAAATTTTAAAAGTTAAAATTTAAAAATTTTGATTTAAAAATCGTTGAAATTTATAAATTTAGGGTTGTTAATAAAAAAATTTTGGGTTTTAAAAAGAATAATTTAAAAAATTTTTATGATTTTTTAGGGGTAAATTTTAAAAAAGGTAAAAAAATTTATAAAACATAAAACTTTTTGGTAAAAATTTTTTTTAAAAAACCTTTAAAATTTAAACAAAGGAAAGGGTAAAGGCCCCTTTCACCTTTTTAAAAGAATTAAAAACCTATGGGGGCCCGGGAAGGGTTCCCCCCAGCCCCTTTCAACCCGGGAAAAACGGGGGTAAATCTCAAATTCCCCCCAAAATTTTTTTTCCCCTTAGGCAATCTAAGGCCTTTACTTCCAAAAACTTTTCCCCCCAGCCACCCAGCCTAAACACAAGGAATTATTTTGTTTGTAATTCATTACATACTGCCTTCCTTTTTCCCGGCTTCACAGAAGAGGTTAAATCACCAAGATTTACTTTCGGTGTACTACGTGAATCCGACGGACCAAACACAATTATTTCAGTTTTACTGTCATTAAAATTAAGAAAATTTAAAGACAACCAGGCTTTCACATCAGACAGGCAAGACATAAGTGCTTCCAGACCATTAGAACTCTGTTTTAAGGGCAAATAAATTTGATTGTCGTCTGCGTAGCAATGGAAAGACAGACCATGCTTCCTAAAAATAGAACCCAATGGGAGCATATACAGTGACAAAAGAATAGGAGCCAAAATGGATCCCTGGGGAACACCACATGACAAAGAAGCTACCACAGAAGAGTATTCACCAATATTAACTCTAAAACTTCGATTGGAGAAATATGATTTAAACCATTTAAGAGCACTTCCTTTTATGCCTACACAGTGTTCCAGGCGAGCAAGCAGGATAGCATGGTCCACAGTGTCAAAAGCAGCGCTCAAGTCTAGGAGCACAAGCACAGCATGATCCCCAGCATCACCAGTTAATAGAATATCATTCAAAACTTTCAGAAGTGCAGTCTCAGTCGAGTGGTATTTTCTAAAACATGATTGAAAGACCTCAAAGACCTTATTTTCATCTAAAACCTTTTGTAGTTGTTGCAGGATTACTTTTTCTAGAATCTTTGTAGTAAAAGACAGATTTGAAATGGGTCTATAATTGGCTAAAACAGAAGGATCTAAGTTCGGCCTCTTAAGCAAAGGATAGACTGTAGCATGTTTTAACACTTCAGGCACAGCCGTGTCCTCATTAAAGACTATTATTTGAGTTTAAGTCCTCGTCTGTGTGCACCGTGACACCCCCTTTGTAATCCTTATCATTTTCATAAGTAACTGTAATTTAATCACACTTTTTTTTTAGTAACTGTAAATAATTACAATTACTTTTATTTCGTAATTAAATTACGTAATTCCATTACATGTAACTAGTTACTCCCCAACACTGTATATATATATATATATATATATATTTTAGGGGTGTCAACTTTAACGCGTTAAGGCATGTGATTAATCAAAAAATGTTAACGCGTTAATATTTTTTTTATGCTAATTAATCGTTTGATAAGGTTTGACCCCAACTTCTTCCCGTCATCGCAGCGCGGAAGGTTATCTATCATTGTGTGATGAGGATACAGTGAACAGGGTAGCGGCTGTGGCACAAGTGTTCGCGGGCTATTTTGAAATTACAGTCGCGGGAAAAATTACAGAGAGGGTTGCGGTTTTTGGGGCTATTTTTATAATCTACCTCGGCCGCCAAAAGGGTATATAGACAAATAAAAATTAAAATAGATAATTTTACCAATGTGTATCATACTTAGAATGTATACGTTACCTGGCAACTTCAGAATGGAGAGGCGCTTGTAACATCACAAACAAAGTGAGTTTCAGCCAGAGCATAGTAGATATGTGAAGGCTTTTACACAGCAGAAATAAACATGACAACAGCCACTATAGATTATATAAGATAATAAACACACGATTACGATAGGATATGGTTTCTATGTGATTTTCTTGATATGAATGTGTAACTTACATCTGAAATGCTAATTTTTGCAGTGATATAAAAGGCTATAAAAAAGCATATTTTAACAACAGTAAACGACCAAATTCCACATGTGATCGCAAAAGAAAGTTATTACAAACACTCAATGGTGGTTTGAAGTGAGTTCTGAGTAAAAGTATACTATTAATCTCATAAATTGTCTTATGTAGCATGATGCTAATATTAGCTCTAATGCGCCTGCATAACAGGCCCAATTCTTCTTCATAATGCATTTTGACATAATACTTCACGTAAGGTCGCAAGAAAATGTTTTGTTTTTATTTAGAAATACTTTTGATAATAGTTGGGTAAATGTATACTGGGATTGAAGCGATGTGGCTTGGTAAATGTTTTATTGCCAGTATAAAGACTGATAATGGCTGAATAAAAACAAATGAATAATGATAAAATAATAATAAGGATTATGTCTCATACCTGGCGGAAGTGTGAAAGGTTATGTTTCCTTAAACTAGTTTGGCATGCATTTCTTTATTTCAACACATTTACAGGTAAATCCTAGTAAATCTACATTTCACTACTGATTATACCCTGTATGATTGTGTATGTGACAAATAAACCTTGAACCTTGAACCTTGAACCTAGTATTTTAAATTTGTGATTAATCATGATTAATCACAGTACATGACTGTGATTAATGCAATTACATTTTTTAATCGATTGACAGCACTAATATATATATATATAATATATATATGTATATATATACAAGCTCTCCATTGTTACTTTTCTGTGTTTCCCCTGTGACCTAGTTTCCCGTTCTGTTTAATTAGTCATTCATTTCACCTGTTGTCTGTTAATCATCTCATTAGTTCCCTTTGTTTAGTTCATGCTTATAAGACCTCAGTTCTCCCTCGTACATGTTAAATTGGTTTATTTGCCTTGTCTCCTGGATTTATCTAATTAAAATAGCTTTTGTTGATCTCCTTCGTCACCGTGCGTTTGTACCTCACCAACACGTGACATCCATAAAACAAAACAAAACGAGCCCTGCAAATTAATATTAAATATTTTTAAAAACCACATATTATACAGACACGTCATATTAATGATATTTTACTATTTTTATTACATTTAATGTATTATACTCTCAAGAAAACATTTGTAATGGGTTTTTAAAACTGTTTTTATGCATGTTTTTGTTGCATTTACACACTTTTGACCACAAGCGTCAGGTTTTCTGAGCGCTTCAAAACAGTGAATCATTTTGCGAAGCAATTGGTTCAATTGATTCAAAGCTTCAAAAAGGTTTGTTTTTCCCATCACTATCAAAGAGTTTCTTAAAAATGGTTCTGATCAAATAATGTAGTGTAAAACACATTCTTTTAGGCACACAGTGAAATCAAGAATCAGTGTATGAATCTCAACAATGGTGACAAACAGCATATGTAGATAAAGAGATGAACTCTGAGCAACACAGAACAAGCCACTAAAAAAATCACATTAAAAAAGCAAAAGTAAAAGAAAACAGTAAGAATAAAATAAATTAGACAATTCAGCTCATAATTTATTCATGCCGCAATGCATGATGGGAGCCATGGATAAGTTTTGATTGGTGGCACTCAGAATGCACGAGAAGGGTATAACTGCAGCCTGGAGATCGTCTCCGATTACTATCGTAACCTCGATTCCCTGAGAGCGGGAACGAGACATCACAGAGAATTCTCCGTTATGTGAACTCCTTCCCTTCCAACCTTTCCTGAAGTCCTATTGGCTCATGCCAGTCAAATGACTGGCCAATTGTCGCGAAGTATGCACATCGCATGCAAATACTGACAAGCTGAGAGGCAGTATAAAATGCGGTGCGTCAGAATTGGAACTGAATAAAATGCAATTACGTCAGAATCGGATACTGAACACCGCTTAGCTGGTCGTGCAGTGAGCACGGCGACCTCCGTGATGTCTCGTTCCCGCTCTCAGGGAACCGAGGTTACGATAGTAACTGGAGACGTTCCCTCTCGAGCTTTCATGAGACATCACGGAGAATTCTCCATTATGGGAACGTTATTCAATCCCGCCGTGAGAGAGGCTACGAGCAGCCTGTACAAGTTACACACTAGCGAAGATAGAACACACACACAATTCCCACCAATAGTGATACTTGAAGGCGGGCTCGCAGCTGATAGGTGGAGATAAGCCAATGAGCGTCTAAAGCCCAGGCCAAGAACTGACCGTCCAGCTTGTAAAACCTGGCAAAGGTATTCTGAGAAGACCAGCTGGCTGCAAAGCATATATCCTGAATAGACATACCTCTCAACCAAGCACAGGAGGCGATAACCCTTGTTGAGTAGACCCTAATGTGAAAGGGGCATTACAAACCTTGGCTCGTATAAGCAGCCGTGATAGCGTCCACAATCCAGTGGGAAGCCTCTGTTTTGATACGGCCCTTCGCACAACCACCGTAGCACACAAGATAGCTGGTCAGATTGCCGAAAGCTGGCCGAACGGTCAATGTAAATCGTCAAAGCCCTGAAGGGGCACACCGAAATCTGAGCATTCGCATCACGTGAGGTCGATGACTCCGAAGACAGGGCAGACAGCGAAACAGTCTGCGTTCTGAAGGGGGTAGATAGTGATTTTAAGCACGTGATTCTCGGCCAGAGAGTCACGCCGCAGTAACCGGGTCCAAAGTGAATACAGTCGCTGTCGACAGAAAACGTATGTAAATCTCCTATGCGCTTAGCCGAAGCAAGGGCAAAAAGAAGTGCACTTTGAGAGATAGTTCCTTCATATCAACAGACGCTAAAGGCTCGAGTTGTAGCTGTGAAAGCTATTAACACCACCTCTAGGACCCAGGGCGGGACTGAAGGAGGGCGCGGGGGATATAATCTATAAGAAAACTCACCACCAGCGCGTGCCTACCAATCGATTGCCCGCCCAGCGGGGAACGAAACGAGGCAATCTGTCAAAGTGCACTTCACGTAGACTTTCAGTGTTGATAGTAGAGATCCACTATCCAGTCTGTACTATAGAAAACGCAGAACATCCGACACGGAGCAAGCAGCTGGGTCGATATGAACATAACGGCACTATTTCACAAACACTCCCCATTTCAGAGCATACAAATGCCTCGTAGAGGGTGCCCGCGCCTCCGAGAGCATGCCGAGCACATGAGAATGCAGGGCACTCAGCTCCTCTGATATCTCTGAAGCAGCCACACATGAAGGCACCACATCTCCGGGTTCGGGTGCCACCCCGAGCCGCTCATCTGAGATAGCAGATCCTTTCTGACGGGGATCGGCTAGGGCGGTGCCACCAGCAGCTCTGTCTGGTCCGGGAAACAAAGCTGGTTCGTCCGGTTCGGAGCGATGAGTATCACCGAAGCACCTTTTTTTTTTATTTTTTTTTTTTATATACTGCCTGGCTGCTGGCCAGTGCAATGTCAGCGCGTCCGGGAGAAGAACAGCAGGCGATGTGCATTCTCGAGCTCGTGGCGAACAGATCCACCTCCGCTGCCCCGTAGCGAGTCCAAATCATCCGAACCGACTCAGGGTGCAACCTCCACTTTCCTTGAGGAATACCCTTCCTCGAAAGCATGTCCGCCCTGCGGTTCAGAAGACTGGGGATGTGCGCTGCTCTGATTGAGAGAAAGTGACGGTCCGCCCATAACAGGAGATTCGCTGCATGCTTGTTGGATCGTACGCCTCCTTGGTGATTTATGTACGAAACCACAGACATGTTGTCGGTGCGAATCAGTACATGCCGCTGTTGCAGCTGCGGCCGAAAATCCTTAGAGCTAAGAACACTGCTTCCAGCTCCAAGCGGTTTATGTGCCACCGGCTCTGAGGTTCTGACCACAGCCCTAAAGTCGGCATGCCCTCGCACACTGCTCACCGGCCTCCAGTTGATGCGTCAGTCGTGACCACGACACGTGACATTACCAAGCCCAGGGGAACCCCCCCCTATCTATCGATCTAGAATCGAGCGGAGTCCTCCATCCCTCTTGGCCACCACAAAATCTCACGGTCTGCTGCTTTTTAACCGGTGAGGGCGGCAGACGACTGTGAGCGGCGCCCGATCTTCCGAGGCACCAAACACTGGCGCATGACCAGACCGCTTCACTGCAACTACATAATGTGTGTGTGTACTTTCAAGACTAAGACTTTATTGTTTGCATTCCAGGTAATATGTGTAAATGTTTAGAGTTTTTACTACAATTATAATGTGCATTATTGTTCTCAGTGGCATCTACGCTAATATTAGTCTGTTTCATTCTAAAGCCGCGGTCACACTAGTCTTTGAGCATGTGAAATTGTTTTGCATGTTGCAACGGTCGTGATATGACGTCACGCTGTGCAGCGTTTTTTTAAACTTAAATTCAACACGCAACAAATTATTATACATGTAAAATGTAAAAACATGCAATCTACTCCACTTTCCTGCAGTGCTGCAGTTTTAAATTTATGTTCTTTTAATTCAGATAGGAGGTCATGAATGAATGAATGAATGATGAATGAATGATGCAGTTTTTTGAATGAATGAATGATGCATTTATATAGCGCTTTATTGTGTATTGCCATACACCCAAAGTGCTTTACAATCATGTGGGGGGTCACTCCTCAACCACCACCAGTGTGCAGCATCCACTTGTATGATACGACGGCAGCCACAGGACAACGGCGCCAGTGCGCTCACCACACACCAGCTACAGGTGGAGAGGAGGGAGAGTCATAGAGCCAATCAAGTGGATGGGGATTATTAGGAGGCCATGATAGACAAGGGCCAGTGGAGGGAATTTGTTCAGGACACCGGGGTTACACCCCTACTCTTTACGAGAAGTGTCATGGGATTTTTAATGACCACAGAGAGTCAGGACCTCGGTTTAACGTCTCATCCGAAAGACGGTGCTGTTTACAGTATAGTGTCCCCGTCACTATACTGGGGCATTAGGACCCACACAGACTGCAGGGTGAGCACCCCCTGCTGGCCTCACTAACACCTCTTCATGACGTATCAATCTGCCATTGGTCACACGGTATCACATGATGCAAATTCGCAGGCCAGAATTCACCAAGCTTGACGTATCGATCTGCCATTGGTCACACGGTATCACATGATGCAAATTCGCAGGCCAGAATTCACCAAGCTTGAACAGTGAGCTGTGAAACTTACATTTCATACAGGCTTACATTTCCGGTCAGATTTATTCGCATGCGTATAAATGGAAGTCAATAGTACGAAAAGTGCAATGTGACAGCCCCTTTAACCCAAGGTCACCATAGCCACCCAGATCCAGTCCGTATCCAGATCAGATGGTCACTGCAGTCGCCCGGATCCAGTTCATATCCAGTCCAGATGGTGGATCAGCACCTAGAGACGCCCTCGACAGCCCTGAATGTCTAATTAAATAATAATTAGTTGAAGCAGCTTGGAATTTTTTATACAGTGTAATGATTTCAGGAGAGTACACAATAAATCAAATATAACATTTTATTTGTCAGGTACAATGTATCATGCTAATTATATAATTAAACAATGAAAATCCAATTCACAATTAAACTCAGTTCCAATTCAGATAAATACATAACAAGATAACATAACATCAATTGCTCAAAGAATTGAGAGATGCATACCTGACAGAATAGAGACACACAACAGAATACTAGTGTTCTAGTCACACACTGTGTGGGGGTTTTCTGGTTATAGAATACTGAATGACTATAATGCCACTTCACTTATCCAGACCAGAACAAAGAAATCTTCAAATCAGTTGTAATAACATAAAAGACCTATCGGTTTGTTAGGATCTCGTGACCGAAGGGTCACCCCTGGCTGGAGAAAGTAAAACATTCTCACAGACCCTGAGGGAGACACACCACTCAGCAGCAGAACATAATTCTTCAAAAGTTTTCAAATTTTCTCATAATATAAGTGACTACTATGAAATTGAGACCATTTTACCAATCGCACGGAGACCTTTACAATGACACTAAACTTGAAGGAGAAAAACAACAGATTCACGAGATACATCATATGAGGTACATAGATATTCTTAGTGAACTTTCAGTGGAGCCTGTTGGGGGAGAAGAGTGAGAGGGAAGGGAGGGGTTATAAATGAGCATGGAAGGAAGTTTGGGCAAGGTGGTTGTGGTGAGGGGGGGTGTGGTTAGCGGAGTCTGCAGCGGGAGGCAGAGTTTGGATACGAGCGGTGAGTAAGTGGGTCAAGTGCAAGATGACATTCACCTGCTTCTCGTTTCAGTGATTGGCGTGGAGAGACCTTAAAAGCCACAAGGTGACCGAAAGTGGCAGAGAGGGACAGACTGAGGACTCGGGAAAGAGGAGCTGTTGCGCTATACCAGAGAAACGCCAAAGTGCTGTGAACTTATGTTTATTTTGAAGTGCCTCGAGCACAAGTGTTATTTTTTAGATCATTGAATAAATTAACTGAGCCTCAGTCACGCCGACTCCGACTTCTTCCTTCCTTTCTTTGAACCTTGCTACACTGGTGCCGAAACCCGGAAAGGAAGAAGCCACTGTCATGCAGTCACCTCCAAGTTCGCCGTTTGCAGAAGTGATTCAATCGCTCGCGGGCCTCCACCAGGAACAACATCAGGCACTGCTGGAGATGAGAGACGACCAGGAACGTCGTTTCTGCGCTCTCGTGCAGGCCCAGCAGGAGGAATGTGAGCTGTTCCGGAGCTGGATGGACCAGGGGGTACGGGCAGGTGGGCCGTCAGCCAAGGATCCAGACGGCCCCACTCATCTACCCCTGAATAAGATGGGGCCACAAGATGATCCAGAAGCTTTCCTTGAACTGTTCGAGAAGTCGGCTGAGGCATGTGGGTGGCCACGAGACCACTGGCCAGTGCGTCTCATACCTCTGCTCTCGGGGGAGGCGCAGATGGCGGCCCAACAATTGCCCATCCAAAACCTCCTGGTCTTCACCGACCTGAAGCGAGCCATCCTCCAGCGGGTCGGCCTGAGCACAGAACAACATCGCCAGTGGTTTCGGTCTTTGGATCTGGGCGATAGTGGCCGGCCCTTCGTGCTTGCTCAGCAGCCCCGGGACGCCTGCCGCAAATGGCTGTTGGCCAGGGAAGGTGACGTCGAGCAGATCCTCGACCGAGTGGTGCTGGAGCAATTCTTTGTTCCAGTGGGTCCAATGCCACCCCCGGAGTCGCTAGACCTGGCCATCCAGTTGGCGGAGGACCAGATGGTGGCGTGCCCCGGAGTCGGCGAATCGCTGCCAGCTGTCTCTCTCTCTCTCTCTTCCCCTACTGTCTCTTCTTCCCCCCGTCCTGTCCCACTTCCCAGGTCCCGTCTGGGGATTCCCCCTCGAGTTCCACCCCGGGACGGGGTGGGCCCCTCCAAAATCTGTCGCCGGCCCGAGAGCACCGCCCAGGGGGGTGCTGGACGTCCTAAGAGAAACTTGGGAGGACGGACCTTCAGACAGCCAAAATGAAATTCAATATGTGCTGGGCCTGAGAACAAAACTCCACACTTTGGGGCGGCTGTCGATGGAGAATTTGTTGCAGGCCCAGGACTGGCAGAGCCGGCTGTACAGTCAGGGGACCAGGCTGCGTAAATTTTTTGTTATCAACAATTTTTTATTTTCATTTTTTACAAACACAACATAATATCCAAAATAAAACAAAACAAAACAGCAGACATATACACAACATCTCAAGGTTCAATCCAAAGGAAGGGAGAGAGGGAAGGACAACAAGAACACAAAAGTCACTCCTTTAAATAATCACGTACATTCAGTAAAAAACACTGCCAAGCCTCAATGGTTGAAGGCCTGGCCCCACCGACTCGCGCCGTTGTACACTCACATGAGACAATTTGCAGGAGGCTACGGATTCAATATGCCTCTCTACACATGTGTGGTGTAAACCAGTTCTGAATTATTGTCTTCTTCACAGCTTTAAAACCAGCAAACAACATTCTCTTTTGCATTGAACTAATACAGAGATCAGAATCATCATTAAGAAGACATAAACTTGGGTTAACAGACCAATCAATTCTCAGTAATGATGATAAAACCAGGTTTACATGTGTCCATAGACTGATGACGACAGGACATTCCCAAAACATATGCAGAAAAGTGCCTGATGATGTAGTGTTACAGATATGGCAGTTCAAAATTGACTGCAGTTTCATTTTAAATCTTTTGTAAGGAGTTATGTATGTTCTATGAATGACTTTGAAGTGAATAAGACGATGAGCCAGATTTTTAGATGTTAAGCTGAGATTAGACCACACTCTCTCCCAGTCGACAGATAAATTAAGATCAGATAATTCCCTATTCCAAATAGTTTTAATAGAAAGAGGTTTTGTAATACAATCAATAATTTTATTATATATTAAGGAAACAGATGGCCGACCAGCAGATGGTGCAATCCAGTCCCGCATAGGATGAGAGGAAATGGAAGAAGACCAAGGAACGCCATACGCTTTGAGAGCAGAACGTAATTGAAGAAAAACAAAATATGCAGATGCTGGTAGACAAAATTTGGCTCTCAATGCCTGAAATGAACAGAGGCCCTGGTTATCATACATATCACCGCACGTGTTCACACCTAAAGAGGACCAAGAGGGTTGGACAAATGGACGATTTCCACATACAAAGTTCAAATTGTGCCATAAAGGTGTACTGTTACAGAATTTGAAGGGTCCACCTATCCGACGTTCAACCGTTTTCCAGATTTTAATAGAGTTAGCCACAACCGGACCAAATTTATAATTATCCCCTTTTTTTCCTGTGCCAGTAAATAAAATATCTTGAAGTCTATTTGGTTTAACCTTGTCAGCTTCAATCACCGTCCATGAAACTGTAGATTGAGGATCAACCCAATTATGAAGGGCCTTAAGATGGAACGACCAATAATATAATTCAAAATTTGGTACAGCCAGTCCTCCTGCGCTATTAGGATGTTGTAATGTGGTAAGTTTAATTCTGGGACATTTATCATTCCATATAAACTTAGAAATTATGGAGTTGATCTCCTTGAAGTAACCTGGAGGGGGAGAAAGGGGTAGCATAGAGAAAAAAAAATTAAAACGAGGTAACAAATTCATCTTAACAGTGGAGATTCTTCCCTGGAGAGAGACTTTGAGATTCTTCCATCTTTGAATGTCATTTTTGACCTTAACGGAAATGTTATTAAAATTGTCTCTGGCAATCTTATGAATGTTTTTATATATGGTAATGCCCAAATAGATGAAAGATTCCTTAATAGGGATAAATGAGGGAATAGAAAAATTAACCTTAACATTGTTAATTGGCATCAAAGCAGATTTGCTCCAATTTATTTTATATCCTGATAGGCTACTAAAATTATCAAATTCCTTAATTACACTAGAGACTGAAACATCAAAGTGGTCTAAATATAGAATAATATCATCAGCGTATAATGAAATACAATGATTATGGTCATGAATCTTAATCGATACTTCAGATTTCCTGATGGCTTGTGCTAAGGGTTCGAGAGATAGACAAAACAATAAGGGGAAAAGTGGACACCCCTGTCTCATTCCCCGCTGTAAAGGGAATGAGGGGGAAATAATATTACCAGTTATGACTGATGCTGCAGGTGAGTGGTATAATGTCTTAATCATAGAAACAAAGTGTTCACCGAAGCCGAAACATTGCAGAACTGCCCACATATAATTCCACTCTAGCCTGTCAAAGGCTTTTTCTGCATCAAGTGAAAAGACCGCACAAGGTGTTGGGTGGGAGTCCGCAAAGTCAAGAATATGAAGGAGTCGACGCATATTGTCAGATGCATTGCGCCCCTTGATGAAACCAGTTTGGTCCTCCTTGATCAGACTGTGAATTACCTTCTCCAAACGAGAAGCAAAAACTTTAGCATAGATTTTTAGATCACATGGGATAAGCGAAATCGGTCTGTAGCTGGAACAATCTAATGGATCTTTCCCTTTTTTTAAGAAGTAATGAAATCAGTGATGTTTTTTGATCTCTATGAAATGCCCCATGTTCAATTGCAAAATTAAATGAGTTAAGCATAAGTATCCCTACCAAATCCCAAATTTCTAAATATAATTCAGGGGGGGACCATCTAGACCCGGCGATTTGCCCTTTTGAAGGCTTTTTATAGAGACGTGAAGTTCCTCCAAACTTAATGGGGCCTCCAAAGATTCTTTATCCATCTGTGAGATCCGAGGCAGTTCCAATTTATCTAAATACTGCTTACAAATTGGTTCATCAAAATCTGTTTCGGCTTTATACAGATTTGTGTAAAAACCTTTAAATATGTCATTAATTGCCACAGGGTTCGTAGTGACCTGATCATCCGATGATTTTATTGCGCTAATATATGCCTTAGACTCGCATTCTTTCAACCTAAGGGCCAATAAATGACTAGGTCTCTCTGATTCAAAATAATATTTTTGTCTAGTCCTATGTAAAATAAATTCTGCCTTTGAGTGTGAAAGTAAATCATATTCTTCTTTTAAAGAGGACAGCTGTGTAGCCTGTTGCTCAGTAAAATGTTGTTTTTGTAGGTTTTGTAATGATTGGATTTTATTTTCTAATTGTGTAAACTGGTGAGTTCTCGCTTTGGCAAGAGTAGAAGAGAAAGATATACAGAAACCTCGTATAGCACACTTAGTTGTTTCCCACAGTATTTGAGGATCCACATCAGAGGGCATATTAATTTCAAGAAAGTCCTTAATATATTCTTTTAGAGAGGTAATGAAAGTCTGATTACTTAATAATGATATGTTAAAGCGCCATCTAGGGGACTTGGCTTTGACATCGGAAAGAGGAACACTGCACAACATAGCAGAATGATCAGATAATAAAATTGGTAATATAGATATAGAGGAATTAGATGAAATTAAAGATGGGCTGAGAAATATGTAGTCTATCCTAGAGAAAGTCTTGTGTCTATTAGAAAAAAAAGTGAAGTCCTTAGCTTTAGTGTTCTGAATTCTCCATAAATCGATTAAGTTGAGCTCAGTGATAAATTTATTTAATAATTTAGAGGATGGATTGGCTGTTGTATCAGATTGAGACTTATCTAAAGCAGGATTTATGACAGCATTAAAATCACCACCCACCACTAGAGGGCAATCAATCTCCTCAAGTAAAGTTTTGGAAATCTGAGTAAGGAATGCACTGTCTGTCTCGTTCGGACCATAAATAGAGACCAATGCTAACCTATTATTATATATTTTGCATCAGATAAAAACAAATCTACCCTTCTCATCACTACCAAGGTGTTCAATTGTTAAATTTAACTTCCTGTTAACAAGGATAAGCACCCCCTTAGTTTTATTTTGAGCACCGGAAAAAGCTATTAATTTGTAATACTTATTCTGGAAACGTGCCACGTCAGATTGTTTTAAATGTGTCTCTTGTATTAAGGCACAGGAGATAGATTTAAAGGTGTAAATATTCTAATACACGGGTTCTTTTAACAGCAGAATTTAAACCATTCACATTCAGTGATAAAATATTTAAAGTATGCATTGAATATTCATAATCCCAAGATTGTACACAATAAATGCAAAAAACAAAAAACAGAAGCACTTCCATTCCGTAAATAACCCGTAAACACTGATGTGCATTTTAGATACCAAACCTCCTATATGAAAAATCCCTTTAGAAATAATGTAAAATAGATAAAAGCATAGATGTCTGCTGTAAAAAACAAAAACAACATAAAAATGTGAACAACCGACAACCATAAACAAAGAACAACTCTTGCTGCAGACAGATGCATCGGACAGGGGGCTGGGAGCCGTCCTGTCCCAGGAGATAGAGGGTGAAGAGCGGCCGGTGCTGTACATTAGTCGCAAGCTTTCTAAGAGAGAGACGATGTACAGCATCATTGAAAAGGAGTGTCTGGCAATCCGGTGGGCTGTTCTCACCCTCCGCTATTATCTCCTGGGACGGGAATTCACTCTCTGTTCAGACCACGCGCCCCTGCAGTGCATGGCTCCACTGCATGAAGGATACCAACGTGCGGATCACCCGTTGGTATCTGGCCCTCCAGCCCTTTAAGTTCAAGGTGATCCACAGGCCGGGGGCACAGATGGCTGTGGCTGACTTCCTCTCCAGGAATGGAGTTTGGAGACGAGCGGTGAGTAAGTGGGTCAAGTGCAAGATGACATTCACCTGCTTCTCGTTTCAGTGATTGGCGTGGAGAGACCTTAAAAGCCACAAGGTGACAGAAAGTGGCAGAGAGGGACAGACTGAGGACTCGGGAAAGAGGAGCTGCTGCGCTATACCAGAGAAACGCCAAAGTGCTGTGAACTTATGTTTATTTTGAAGTGCCTCGAGCACGAGTGTTATTTTTTAGATCATTGAATAAATTAACCGAGCCCCAGTCACGCCGATTCTGACTTCTTCCTTCCTTTCTTTGAACCTTGCTACAGTGGTATCATTTGCTCTCTTTGGAGAGCTCTTCTCCAGATTAGTTTTATTGTTTTGTTGCATGGCATCTGCTTTGTGTGAGCTTGGATTCATTGGGGGATCATTTTGGTTCTTACAGTGGTCACAGAAGCTTTAACATGTCAACTCCGTCATACCAGTGTAATAGTTTCTGTAAATAGTTGTGGGATAAATCATTTTAAAGCATTTTTGTTATGTCTATTAAGGCAGCTACAACTGAGAAACTAAATAGCTCCAGAGTCAAAACGTAGTTATAGTGGAAACATTCAATTTTGTCAGCTGCGTCAGACATAAAATCCATCAGGTTTTATGTCTGACAGAGTTGACTTGCAAGCTGATGAAGTTGACTAGCGCTCACAAAACTCTTTATTTAATTGATGCCTTTTAAAAAGGCAACATATCCTTTGGATTTATATTAGGAACAATTATGTTGCTGAGACAGGGCAGCACATAATAATAATACTTACCATTACACTGACTGAACCTAACATAAGCTTCTTGTATTTTTTGACCTACTAGAGATCCAGAATGAGATACACTGTACTGCTAAAAGGAGAAAAGCAATTCACTGGAAGGATTGTTGTATTAAATTAAATATTAGTTTAAACATTTGTCTCAATTTGTTGTCTTGTCAATCGATTGTTGTAACCTCAGTTGGACCTTTGTCAGCACCATCAGTTTTTTTGTCAGTTTTTAACACTGTCAGATGAAGGTGTAACAGACAGACTCGGAGGAATAATGGTAAGTATAACAGTTTATTAGGCAGGTTGGTATCAAACAGAAAATCAAGCATGAGAGTAAACAGTCTCACTTTTTTTTGCAGACTAAAGAGTCTGTGACTACCAAAAGGCTTGGAGAGTGCAGTTCTCAGTGAAACAGGCAAGTATCCAGGTAAGCAGAGTATCCACCAGCAGGGAGATCCAATGGAGTATAACAAGGAAAGCACAGGAGACAGCGATGGGCACAGACCGGGGATCTTCCAGGAGCAACAAACTGAGAACATGTAAGCAGTCCCAAACTCAATGTGAGACCAGACAACGACAGTGTGTGACGTGTGCTTATGAGTGGTGCGTGATTGCAGATCAATCCATATCAGGTACGGGTGATTAGTGCTCTGGTGAGGGTGAACGTTTGGACTGAGTGATGAGAGAGCCTGGCTCTTCCGTTATAGAAGGTTTCTGTTCATTTTTATCTATATATATAAATAAAACTTGTTGTTTTAAAATAGTAAAACATAATCTGAACTACATGTCTGATTTAACTAAAAACATTGGTTTTATATATATTTAAAATTATAAGGAGGGTAGAGAATTAAGAAATTTAGGAATCAGATTGCTCATAACAGTGTGAAAACGGAAAAAAATTATAGAATGTATTTTATCACTTAGCTCCTTTAATGATCACCAATATGTGTGTAAATATTTGCATGAAAAAAATATCAACAACTGATACATAAACGGAACAAATTTCAGTTTCACAATTTCACTTTTTTCTCTTTCCAGTTTACCCATGTATGCTTGATTGTATATATGTATTTGTTTAAACTAGTTAATGTGTGTTCGTATTTTAGTTTAATAAATCTTTTGTGCACAAATCCCGAGTAGTGATTCTGTGGTCACCACTTGCAAAACAAAGTCATTTTAATTTGCTACATGCTCTAGTGCATTAGTACTGTAAGGTTCATTTCTGTGTCCACAAAAATAACATTTCTTAGAATTGATAAAAAAAATTATACAATGTTCACTGGCTAAACAGATTAGTTGATTGTAATATGTCTAGTGTACGTTCTGCATCCACACATCAGTCTGAATTAATAAATGCAATAGTGTTAATGGCAAGACTAGTTAAAAAGTCAACAACCCACATAGATATGACTGCTGTATGTCACATCAGAATCAAGGTTGAAATGACTTTTTAGTGAGTGATTTAGGTAGTGTGTAAGTAAAGTAGTGTGAAATTAAACAGTTTGATATGACATACAAACATTTGGCTATGGCATTCTGTGCTGGTACAGGGGTACCTACACTCTTAAAAATAAAGGCGCTTCAAAAGGTTATTCAAGCGACGCCATAGAAGAACCATCTCTTGCTTACCTTTTTAATTTAAGATATAAGAAGACTGCAGTGGACTGTTAGGACAGCAGAAAGGATTATTGGTGTCCACCTGCCCAGCCTTCAGGACTTGTACAACTCCAGAGTGAAGAAACGGGCAGGTAACATCATCACAGACCCCTCTCACCCCGGACACAACCTGTTTGTATTTCTCCCTTCAGGCAGATGCTAAGGATCTCTGTGCACTAGAACATCTAGGCATAAAAACTGTTTCCCCCCCATGCCATCTCCAGCCTAAACAGCTAACACAGGAATTATTACCTGTGTTCTGTAATTCATTACATACTGCCTCTCTCTCAAGTACTATGTAAATACATATGCATATTTTCTATACAGCTGTATATAGAGAGTAAATTATGCACAAATCTGTACATAAATCTTCTGTTCCAGATTCATACACATTATTATTTATTGTTAAGCCTCTTTAAATGTTTCTGTTCTCATGTCAGATATGTATGTATGTATGTATGTATGCGTGTATGTACCAAGAGCTTCTTAAAAAACAACAAATCCCTTGTGTGCTTGCGCACATTTGGCGAATAAAGCCGATTCTGATTATTTTTATAATCTGAAGAACCTTCTTTCACCACAAATAACCTTTTGTGAAACAGAAAGGTTCTTCAGATGTCAAAGGTTCTTTATGGAACCATTTAGACAAAAAGGTTCTTCTATGGCATCATGAAGCACCTTTATTTTTAAGAGTGTAGGTCTCTACCAGTAAATATTAGCCTTTTCTGTAAAAGGCAATGTCCTCCATAATCACTCTCTGATGCCCCTGGAAGACCACAGAAATGATTAACGAGTGTCACTCATCAGAAAACCTAGTAGAGAAAGCTTGTTATCCAGTTCAGCTTTCATGCAATGAAATGCCTATCTGGCAGCTACATGTAATTGAAATGCTAAAGGAATGCATGTTTTTTTTTCTATTAAAAAAAACAAAACAAAAACAACAACTGATAATGAATCTCGAAGGGGCCTAAATAGACAAATAAACAGCACTGCAGACATACTGTAGATGGCAGCACTGTGATATCATATTTTGTCATATAGATTGGGCCTACAAATGAATTTATTTACAAAACAAAAAATGTAACAATACTGCTAATAATATAAAAATATGCTATATTTTGCATTAGTAGTCAGTAGATATTGTATGAAACCGAATAAATCTAACGTTGACTTATTTATAGATGACTGTTAGATATTCCCAATGGTTTCCTCTTTATAGTAGCACAGCAGGAATGATCTGGGCCGTTTCTCAATATGCGTTATTGGAATTGAGAAACAGCCCTGGTTTAGTGAGAGTGTGGACATTTTGGTTACAGGTGTTTATACTCAAAAGTAATGTTTTACTTACATTCATCCCAGACTTACTGACATTTCAAGGCATAAATCAGTCAGCCATGATTTTTTTTTTCATAATCCTATGACTTTTAAAAAAGTTTGAAATTGTAATAAAGAAAATCAAAATGGATGGTACAAGCTATATTTATTGCTTTATATACATATCCATACAGTAAGCTGAAACACCTGGAACATTCATGACAAATTTTTATATAGGAACAACACTTAAATTATGAAGTCATGACAAATCATTACTCATGATCATACCAAAACAAGGCAGGTCATTCCAACAATCATAAATCAACAAATGAATTAATCATTAAAAACAAAACAAAACAAAACAACAACTCTCATTTGTAAATCACAGACACAAAGGTGGTGCCACAAATATCAAGGATATGTGGTCATATATGGGATCTTATTTCAACAGGACAATATCCAAATACAGCAACTCTCTGGAGACATGAAGCTAAATAAATTCACATCTTTATTACATTTTATGACTTGTTAAATATTGCCAACAAACCAAAATTAACCAATGAAAGTCATACACAACATAAACAGCTGCACCCATCTCATGTTTTTGCATTTAAATTTTAACCATTTAGAGCCATTTAGATAACTTGTGATACCTTTAAAAATATGTCTGGGACATAATTTACCACAACATCAAAAAAAAGTCAAATATAGGTATATTTCATGTCAAACACATATAAACTCATTTTAAAGATTCTCAAAATGTTTTTGTAATTAATTATTTGAGATCGTTTTAATTCACTATGACAATATTTAGTTGATAAAATAAGTGCAAGAGCAGGTTTGGAATACATTACAGCATGATAACATGTGCTAAGGGAATGTCTTGGGGTACAACACATCTCACAACCAGCAGAGAATTGTAAAAGATAACGAAGAATCCAGACAAATAATTTGAATGAAAAGATGTTTGTCGACTACCTGCATGCTTATGCAAAAATAAAGGTGCTTAAAAGGTTCTTAACAGCAATGCCATAGAAGAAGCATTTTTGGTTCCACAAAGAACCATTCAGTCAAAGGTCCTTTTGTGAAACAGAAAGGTTCTTCAGATATTAAAGGTTCTTTATGGAACCATTTAGACAAAAACAGTTATTCTATGGCATCGTGAAGCACCTTTATTTTTTAAGCGTGTGGGTGCAATAATAGTTATTTTAAAGATATAATGCATCTTCTTTATTTAAGTTTTTCTTTACATATCCTCTCTTTCCTCCACTGGTGTACATGGGGCAAGTCATTCTATATTGCCAAGAGAGTTGTCCACTTCCTCCTCACTGGGGCTGGGCTCTAGCACCATACCCTCTGTTTGGGACAGCTCATCCAGCATCTCCTTACCCGCCTCTCCAGCACGAGACGCCCATAACACAGCACCCTGTTTCAGACCGATGGAGCGAAGCAGCTTAGAGTATTCCACAAAGGCTGCACCTATAAGCTTATGTGGAGATGCTGTGGTTAAGGAAGACTGGGAATAGGAAAGTAATATAAAAGCAAAAAAAGGGCCAAGTAACTACTTACCTAATGTGACCCCTAAAAGTATTAGTAAACTTAAGTGGACACCAGTACACATAAGTAAATTATATATTATAAGCCAGTTTTTTGAATTGCAAAGGTCCATTTTAAATCTAGAAGTGTCCAAATATTTCTTTAGGCCATTGTTCAGAACCTGTGAAATTTATTGCTTCAAACATTAAACAGAGTGTCAAAGTGACTTTTAAAAACCCCAGTAAATGATTTGACTTTTATTTTCTGGTATTGATGTATTTTGTATTGAAACAGGTAGCATGAATGGGACTTATCGAAGGGCTTGACATTTTTTAAAATACCAACAGATTTTAGTTTATATCAAAACTGTGTGATTTGCTGCTTGCAATTGCAAGTAAATTCAGCTGGTATTAATATTCTGCTACTTATATTATACCCTTGTACGTACTCTTTTTGTGAAGAAAAAGTAAATATGTGTATTTTATGTGTAGCAGAAGAGTAGGCAAGCATAATTACATGCATTCTGTCACCATAAATTAGCCTGTCACAGTTAACATCCTCATATAAACACTCTGCATCCACTGTGAGTCCCTTTAACTCAAGTGGATAGTAATAATATGGCCCTAGTAACTAATATGGCCCTAGTCAAGGACGGATTATGACTTCAAAAGGCCCTGGGGCCAGTTACCTCCAAGGGCCCATTCCCACCTTTTTTCACCATTCCCGTTCTTTCCCTTAGCTGCACATTCACAGTAATAGAAAGTGAAAGTTAAGATTATCATTAATATTCAAACCGTTCTCACTCCGAGTCAAATGCCTATGCAACACCTATGTTAATAAATAATCTGTACAGCAGTTTTTTTTTATTTATTTTTTTGCAGCACGGAAACGACACGACACGTTTAAACGACACGAGACCAGTCAAGTTCTTCTACACTGACTCAATCATTCATTTATTTTTGAACCTTGCCTTATACACAGCATTGTCATATTAGAATAGAAAAGGGTAATTTGATAATGTCAACATTTTGGGCATGAAAAGAGCACCAAACAGTTCGGCCTTAGCTTCCAAAACATGAAAAAGAGTATCTGTAATTTCAAATATACACATTACTTAAATGGTTATAGCCTACTTTTATATTTGAATAAGGTATTTTGTAGACATTCAAACAACTGTATTAAGTGTGTAACTTTTGACAGTTAAAAAAATGAAATCTTAACCAGACTCTATTGCTCTCTCTATGCCATTTCTTCCCATTTAGAATAATCAATTTAGGCAAAAGAAAAAAAGTGATGGTGGGCACAGCATTTCCAACTCTTTCTTTCTTTCTTTCTTTCTTTCAGGCATGCATTAATTTAACTACAACCTATAGGGAAAATAATATAAAGATTTATTTTATATTATAAAAATATTATTATACAGTTATAAAAATAATTGTATGTACACATGTGCAACTTAGTATATGCAAATTTGTCTATATCTGTGCACTGGAAGCTTCTTCTCTCATTAAAAAAAATTCCTTGTGTATGCAAACATACTTGGCAATACATCTCTTTCTCATTTTGCTAAATACTAAATTTTCTTATACCCTTCACATAAAGAAAGAAGCTCAAAGAGTGGTTCAAATAAATATGATTTGAAACAGGATGGGATAATGGTTCTATAAGAGTGAGGTTTGGAGGCATTCATATTCACAGGGCCCAATAGTATGGAAGCATATGTATAGCAAAATTCAATTTGAAATGTAATATGCAAAATGGCAATGCAATATGTAAAATGGCAATGTATTTCTGTATTTAAATTTACATTTTCCCATATCATATGTGCAACATTTAGTGCAAAATGAAAATGAAAATTAAATTATATAATTTAAATTAGCAATTTTCTACACTAGTTTTAATATGCAAATTAAAAACATATTTTAAAGCTTTATAAGTAAAAAAATTAAAATGTATTACCCAAATTGATTAGATGTTTTAACATGTCCAAGCAAAAACTGTAGCAAAATTATCATTTAAATGCTGTTTTTCCTAAATGCATTTAGACTTAGGGGTTGGACACTTGGGATTGCATTTTCATCGTGATACCGCATGATAATTGTAGCAAAATGCAATGAGAGTTTCAAAATGCATTCTGACCCAAAAGTGCAGCAAAAGGGTAGCAAACTGGTGATTTAAATGTCTTTTATTTTTCTTAAATGCATTGACACTTACATATATGACGTTTCAATTGCATTTTCATTAAATACCTCGCGATGAATATAGTTTAAGTCATTGTGGATTTGAAAATGTTTTCTGAGCCGAGCACACCCTCTACCTGTCAATCATTACATCAAGGCGGGGCTCGGCAACAGAATGCACGATAGGTCAATATTCACCATTAACCAAACGCTTTTTACCTGCCTCAACATCTCTCACTGTTTACACTCGGATTGATGCACATAACATTGTTTGTCTGTCAATAAATGTTTACATTTTCATGGGGTCTTTAATATTTTACAAACAAATAAACAATATAAGCATATTGTTGTACTGAAAAACTGGAATATGCATTAAAAGGATATTAATGTCGTCATTTGTCTCCATCACACCGTATTTCAAGCAGGCTTCAATAAAGAGTGCAGTACGGTCAAAATATCTCATGCTGTCAAGAAATATAAAGATATATCAGAGGCATATCTGAGCATCATGTCCTTTAACATATATATTCAAATGTCAAACTGGTGGATGCTACACATTTTAACAGAATGCCTAGGATGTGTCATTTTCACCAAGATGATACATAAAACATAGCGCCTTTTACAAAGAGTTTATTGACATTCAGGCATGACACATAACACATTGAGTGACACATTGATACTCTCACTTAAAAATATATTATCCAATTTTAAACTAATTCTTCAAAAATGAAAACTATAATTTACCCTCAGGTAATTTCCAACCCATATGACTTTTTTCTTCCATAAAACACACAAAGGAAAAGTTCTAAAGGAATGCCAAGCTGCTCTTTTACGATACAATGAAAGCATACTGTGATCAGGGACTAGAAAAAAAATACTATAAGGTATATAGTAAGTATCTTCCTAAACTTCGTCCTAAAGACAATATCTTTGTTTTTTGTTTTCAATTTCAAAACTTGGCATGTGCTGTGTCAGGTTTGATGTAAACAAAGTCACACATTCTCCAAAACATTTGCTTTTGTGTTCTAAGAAAAAGAAAGCCATATGGTTTTGAAACAACAGGAGGATGAGTAAATGATGACAATTTTGTTTGTTTTTTATCTTACAATTTTTTTATGCTTCATTCCTAAAACAGATATTACATTTTAAAGGATGAATGGGCAGCAATACTCTGAATGGGCTAAATGAAAAAAAAAGAAAAAAAAGAAATGCATACCTGTGAAGCATCTCGGCCACTTTGTGAAAGCATCCCAATGAGAGCAGGACCATGATGGCCTTTGATTTCTGATTTACCTGAGGAGAACACAGATGCTCTGCCCAGCGCTTCAGCACATCTGAACTTTCTGCTGGGTTCAGACGCACCTGAGAGAGAGAGAGAGAGATAGACATTAAGATATATAAGATTCCAAAGCATTCATTTTCCTCACTATTTACAGATTGTTTGCTGCATATGGATCACATAAAACTGCAGTCTAATTGGCTGGCTGCTCCAATCTAACTGGATGACGTCCAAATGTAAGGTTTGTTCCATCAGGAAACAAAGCTATATTTATAAGATAGCTGGAGGATATAATAAGTGCTGAAGAGGACACTTTGCCACTTGCCATGTCTTTTACTGTGACATCCTCAATTTAAGATTTATCTGTCCCTGACACGTAAAATAAAACTGTGGTTGGTTGTTTAAGTGGGTAGTTATTGGCCAAAACGAACTCCAAAGATTCTGGTTTATAGCTCTCGCTATAAGCACATTTGTGGAAATGCATTGAACCATTTCTAACACATTGCTACTAACGTTTAAATCAGAACTATATTCACAGTGTTTATCAGTTTTATATTGCTAGCAAAGCAATTGTGAATATATCACAAAGAATTGATTTATCACTAGCTCTAGATTGTGTTTGCTCAAAGTACAGTACCTTGGCCAGCCAGGCAGCACGGTTCCACTCTCCATACGTCTGCAGATAACGACAAGCATCTGCTGCTTTGTCGATCAGGCAGAGTAACTGCACACCCTCTAAGAGACAGAGATGCAGAGATAAACAGTGAGGAGACAACAGCAAAAAAAAAATAAAATAATAAAAAACAAGTTGAAAGCATTCAAACATTTTAAGCAAACACTGAAAGCAAACATTTTGAGTAATTCGGGTTGGTATAATATAGACATTATCCCAACATAAAACAGTTACTATACCCAGTATAGATGGTGGGCATAGTAAAGACTGTGAAAAATAAAATAAAGACTGTGAGCTTGTGTTTATGTTTTCATATATTTTACACAGTACTACACAGCATTTTAGATTATACACATTTAACAGGTGTGCAGTATTTTTTATATCAGTATTTTTATATTTTGAGTCGAGTCGTTACATTTTTCTTAGCATAAAATAAAGGTGATGTACTTTGCATCGGAGCAATAAAAGTGGTAACCTGTTTAACACATGGATTTATATGCTAAATGTCAATATAGTCGTTATTAATAAATACTCTAATAAAATAGCATGCATTTCAACATGTCACACAGATACTGATATGTCATAATATATTAATATGTATATTTGTTTTAATATAAGAAGTAGAGTTGAGCCGGATACTCGGCTGAAACGAGTATCCGGTACGGATAAAGCACTTTTGCTGAGTACGAGTATAATACGAGTAATACGAGTCAATATCTGTGCTCGGATTGAATAAAAATTCTCATTGGGTAGCTGACTGTGGCTGCGTTCTGTGATAGGCTAGTCACAGCGCCCCTCCCCTACACACATACAGGTGTATTGTGTTGCTGCGTCCCGCTCTGCTCACTCACACACAGAACACTAAGAAGAGAAGAGAACAGCGCGCTCTCTCTCTCTGTCACTCAGGTTCGCGGGTTTTTTCCGTTAACGTTTAGTGTTTCTTCAGCTTCAGGTTTGTTTTTTACTTTGGTTTATAGTACTTACTTATTAACCAGTAGAGTTTTGGTAAACGTGGGGTTTGTTCAGACGTGGTGCTTGGTAGAATGCGACTCACGTCTCTGCCTGTCGGAGATTTTTTTTTCTTTTTTAAACCGTCAGCTGGCTCTAACCAGTTTTTTTTTACTGCATGGTCAGTAAAAAATGCCATGGGCATGGAATACACTCAGTATTCACGCACTGAGTGTCTGACACTTTCTTGCTGTATTTCATAAAAAAAAAAAAAGGAAGTAGTGGTATAAAATTATATTACAAATTAATTAGCTACACACACACACACACACACTCTCTCTCCCTCTCTCTGCCGGTCATCGGAGTTTTTTTTTTTTTTAAACCATCTGCTGTCATGTAAATAGTTTTCTAATCAGCAATAAATATAACAATTTCTGATCAACCCATATCAATTGCATGCTTAAAATAACATACCGGTTAAAGCCCAGCCCATTTCAAGACAACCCGACCCACTTCCAGGTTAAATCCCGCCCATTTCCGGGTTAGGCCCCGCCCAGTCCGAGTACAGATACAGATACAGATAATTCATATGGTTAACAGATACAGATACAGATACAGATAATGCTGTACTCGCTCATCCCTAATAAGAAGCAGACTATTAGAGGTTAATTATTAAAACTAAAATGACTAAAACTAAAATAAAAAAAACAAATATAAAACTATAATAAGAACACTGTAGTAGTTTAAACAACAAAAAACAATATATATTTTCAAGTTGTGCATAATATCTTGGGACAGTTTTAATTATTACAGGTTTGGGACTCTTTTGGCCAGTTTCTTTGTCTCCCTTGCTGATTCGCTGGGTCTCTCATGAAACAAAAATACTGTATATGGCACTGTGTGTCATCCTCAGCAATGGCAAAAATCAACTAACAAATGATTTAGCTAGCTAGTTGATTATGAATAAAATAGCTCTGTAACTCCTGCTCCACTCATTCATTTCTATAGAGTTGGCAGGGACACTTACCTCAATAGTTAATGTTTAGATACTATAAGATAGTATAATAAAACATTTTATTACACTTGTGCCCTTGTGATGATAATAATTATGAAGATCTACCAGTCAACAGTATCTCACAAATCCTTTTGATTGGTCAGATACATTACATAATTGTTATTTATTCAACAATCTTCCTTGGTTGTAATTAAATGCCAGGATGAGAGTCCTTAATGCCCCATTTATAAAAGGAGAAAGGAATCATCTGACACTCTCACACTCACCTCAAGTGATGTGACTGCAACTCACAATATTATTTTGGTGCCACCTGTGGGACCCACTGCATTCTGGTCCATTGTGAGGAAACTATTACGAATAAAAATTATTTATTTTTATTTTTTATTCTGTCTTATTTGGGTTTGAAATATGACCTGGACATGTTTTCATGACATTCACCAAGGCAGAAAAATTATGCAGCCATCTAAGATGATGGAAGATGTTAAGATGTTAAGAAGTTGGCCAGTTCATCTCAAACTCCATCACCCTGAATGTAGGAGCCCCACAGGGCGACTCCTGACAAAAAGCTAACTTATGGCTTGTATTGTATGAAATATACTGTAGATAATAAGGATTATAAACTTTTGATAGTTTTTGTTCTTTTTGGAGTTTACTGCCACTGATCAATATTTGTTTTCATTATATGGATTCAGAAAATATTTGTGAATCTGTGAATCATCACATAGATTCACAAATAACCTGCCTGATATGTATCAACTGCTCTGTGTACCCATAAATGAACATGAACTAGATGAAATGACTAGCAATATGGGCACTTCTCTAATAAATAGAACTGTTGCCCCAGTCAAATTAAAAAGGTTAGAGAAAAATGTACTGTGCCATAGTACATCAGTAATACCCATTCTCTCAAGAAAGAAACTCATCTTGAGCGCAAAACGAAAAAAACTCACTTGGAGGTTTTAAGAATTGCATGGACAAACAGTATGTCCAGCTATAGGCAGGCCCTAAAAGCTGCAGGGGCTGAGCATATCTGCAAACTCCTAGAAAGTAACCATAACAGTCCAAGGTTTTTTATTTAGCCCAGTGGCTAGATTAACAAATAATCAGACGTCACCCAAACTAAATATTCCCTCACAGTTTAGCAGTAATTACTTTATGAATTTCTTCATTAATAAATTAGATAGCATCTGAAATACAGTAACAAATGTAGAATCTACAGCGTCATGTAATTCAGCTTCATTCATTGCACCCACACAAAAATTCTGCTTTACAACCACAGGACAGGAAGAGCTAAATAAACTTATCACTGCTTCTAAATCAACAACATGTTTACCCACTAAAAATTACTGAAAGAGTTGTTACCTGTAGCAGAAGAAACACTTCTCAATATTGTTAACTCGTCGTTATCTCTAGGTCATGTCCCAAAACCCTTCAAATTGGCAGTTATTAAGCCTATTAAGAAACCACAACTAGATCCTAGTGAACTGGCAAATTACAGACCCAATTCAAATCTTCTGTTTATGTCTAAAATTTTAGAAAAGGTTGTGCCTGCTAAATTGTTCTCCTTCCTGCAAAAATATTGATATCTATGAAGAATTTCAGTCAGATTTCAAGCCCCATCATAGCACAGAAACTGCACTTGTTAAAATTATAAATGACTTGACACATAATCTCTTAGATTACAATTTACATCTAAACCAGAGGAAGGCAAGTTCGGTCCTAGAGAGCCACAGTCCAGCAGAGTTCAGCTCCAACCCTGAAAAAAACTCACCTGCCTGTAGCCTTAGTAATCCTAAAGACATTGATTATCTTTTTCAAGTGTGTTTGATTAGGGTTGGAGCTGAACTCTGCAGGACTGCGGCTCTCTAGGACCGAACTTGCCTACCCCTGATCTAGATGAATGTACTGTTCCTTCTTTTGCAGTCAAAAACTTGGGTGTTATATTAGACTGCTACTTGTCTTTTGAAAATCATATTTCACGTTACAACAATAGCATTCTTCCATATTATAAACATTGCCAAGCTACGGAACATGCTACCTGTTTCTGATGCAGAAAAGCTAGTTCACACATTCATAACCTTAAGACTGGACTGTTGTAATGCACTGCAAGGTGTTTATCCTGCATCTTCAATAAACAAGCTACAGGTAGTCCAAAATGCAGCTGCTAAAGTCCCTACCAGGTCAAGAAAATATTATATTACCCCAATTTTACAATCTCTACACTTGGCTACCTTTTAAGTTCTGTATCAGTTCCAAAATATTACTTATGAGGCCCTAACCAGTCTTCTATCACGTTACAATCCATTACGCTCCTTAAGGTTGCAAAATTCTAGACCTTTGGTAGTACCTAAAATAAAGTCCACTAAAGGAGGTAGAGCTTTCTTGCATTTGGCTGCCAAACTCTGGAATAGCCTCCCTGATAACATTCGGGGTTCAGAGACACTCTTTCTGTTTAAAGCTAGATTACAGACACATCTCTTCAGCCAAGCATTCACATAATGTATCTCATAACCTTGTACTCCAGTTATATCTGATCAAATGCACATTATAATTCTTTGCTTAGTTTGAACACATTAGCTAACATTCTTTGCTTGGTTTGAACAGCAGCTATGCAAATTTTTCTCTATTTTAATTTCTAAAATTAATTTATAAATAGTTAATAGAAATAGTGAATAGTTAAATAGTTAGATTTTCATAAATCATGCTAAAACATTCAGAAGAACACTGGACAAAGTTATCATCAATATAGCAGTGATTATTAATGAAAACTATAACAGTAATACGTATTGTTGCATGATTAATTAACAACTGATAAAATTATATACCCCTATCCTATAGCCTAGAAAAATAAATAAAAAAAATTGATGCAATAAATATGGTATAATTTAACAGTGTTCATCCCTCCAAAACAGAGAAAACATCTTTTACAAACATCGATATCTCTGTCTCCTTTAAAGTGTTAGTGTATAATGAATTGTATTTGTAGGGGTTATTATAATACAATTCTTAACCCCACTCCAGACCTCACTAATTTTCAAACCCTGGCTATAGCCAAGTTTGCAACGATTTGTATTGTGAAAAAATGCTATACAAATAAATGTGAATTGAATATGGAAAAAGAGCTATATATATAGACAAATATCTCCTTTAGTGTTCTATACAAGAAAGAAATCATACAGGGTACAAACAAGGCTGACTCTTTTTACTCTACCTGCCAGCTTGCCATTTGCAATCATATTTGTGGCCACCAGTTTAATGGTGCTCTGAGACGGGCCGGATGAGGTGATGGTGGTCACCAGACAGGCTTTGAGAGAGTCACAGTAGTAGCTGGAGTTATCTGCACTGGTCTCCAAAAGCAACTGCACTGCACGGTCCGTCTGATGAAGAAAGAAAAGTTAATAGTTGATTCTGATCATTATTAGTCAACTGAAATATTTTAATTGTATAGATCATTTAAATTAAAATTACAGAACATTGGTGTCATATTCCACTTTCCAAAAGTAATAAGACTGCAAAGCACAGATTCCAGAGGATTTAATGAATACTATTGTGTTCACCTATGATGTGGTATGGGCTAGTTGTTTCATTTCATCTAAGAACCTTGCACATCAGATGATAAATTGTAAGCTTATTAAGAGGGCATAATGACTCCAAGTAGACTGTATAAAATGAAAGTTAGATCCTTATTGTAATTTCTGTAATAAGTCTAGGTGTAAACTAATATATGCATATGTTCTGGGAATGTCCAACAATTCTGGACATTTGTGTGCACTGTCCTCGCTGATATTCTACACCCAGAGATACCACAGGATCCCATACTCTTCCTGTTACTGGATGATTCTACACACATCAAAAAAGGACTTTACTGGCAGTAGGTACAGCTGCCAAAAATACTGTTTTAAAGGATACAACCACCTCTACAACTTTTACTTGGCTATCCTACTTTAGAGATATCACTTTAATTGAAGGCACTACTTGCCAAGCTTAATGGAGCAAAGTACAGGACTATTCTGGCCAGAAAGTACTAGAACTGGGCAGAATTTCTGAGGTGTTGTTAGACAAGCTAAAGCCTGGATCTCCCATCTCATTTATCTGGTCTACATTTTAAGGTGGACATTTTTTCGTGGCATCTGTTTGTATATAGTACTTCTGATTTGTGATTTCATACATGCTGAAATTCTAAAACAGAAATTTTGATGACCAAAAAAAAATTAAAATGTTTAACATCAGTTTTGAGATTACTAGTAATCGTTCCTTCCATTTAAGGTGTGATAGTGTCAACATTACTTGCACAACAACAATAGTAATAATAATAATAATGTATTATTATTAGAAATTATTTTCTATAAGTCAGAAATATATTACAATTGTAATAGTCTACAACTTGACTGTAAAATAATAAAAAAAAGATATTAAGAATATTAATTATTTTACCACAGTAATAAGTTGAATTCTGTATTAATGCTTAATTCTACATTTGAGTTTTAAGATTTGAGCCTACACTAAGGGTGTATTCACACCTGTCTTGTTTGGGTCGATTGAATCGAAATCAAGTTCGTTTCCCCTCTTGATGCGGATCTTTTGGGCAGGTATGAATACAGCAATCGTACTCGAGTGCAGACCAAACAACTGTACCGAGACCCAGCTGAAGAGGTGGTCTCGATCCGCTTCCAAACTAACTCTGGTACGGTTGAATGGATAAACCAGTGAATGGATGACCTTAAGCACACGTGTGGTTTTGTTTACCGTTTCTGGCTCACCTGCAAAAAGGGCAGTGTGAAAGCGAACTGCACCAAACCAAAAAAAATCAACACCGTATTTGGTCCGGACCAAAGCTAGTGAACTAGCGGAATTTCTGGTGTGAATACACACTAAGAAAAATACAGTTAGGTCCATATATATTTGGACAAAGGCACATTTTTTATTATTTTAACTGCTGACCAAAACATATAAAAGTTACAGTTATATAATGAATATGGGCTTAAAGTGCACACTCTGAGCTTTAATTTGAGGGTATTCTTATCAAAACTGGAGGAAAGGTTAAGGAATTACAGCTCTTTAATATGTACCTCCCCCCTTTTTCAAGGGACCATTAGTATTTGGACAATTGACTCAAAAGCTGTTTCATGGACAGGCGTGGGCTATTCTTTCGTTATTTCTACATCAGTTGAGCAGGTAAAAGGTCTGGAGTTGATTCTAAGTGTGGCATTTGCATTTGGAAGCTGTTGCTGTGAACCCACATCATGCAGTCAAAGGATCTCTCCATACAAGTGAAACAGACAATTGTTAGGCTTCAAAAACAAAACAAATCCTTTAGAAAGATAGCAGGAACATCGAAGTATCCTCTCCATGGCATAGAAAAACCCTTTCACAACATCCAGCCAAGTGAAGAACACTCTCCAGGAGGCAGACATGTCTCTGTCAAAGTCTACAGTCAAGAGAAGACTTCATGAGAGCAAATACAGACGGTTCACCAAAAGGTGCAAACAAGGTCAGATTAGACTTTGCCAAAAAACATCTAAAAAAAGCCAGACCACTTCTGGAAAAGTATTCTTTGGACGCTGGAATTAAGATCAACCTGCACCAGAATGACAGGAAGAAAAAAGTATGGAGAAGGCATGGAACAGCTCATGATCCAAAGCATACAACATCATCTGTGAAACATGGACATGCATGGCTTCCAGTGGCACTGGGTTACTGGTGTTTATTGATGACGTGACAGAAGACAGAAGCGGCCGCATGAATTCTGAAGTGTATAGGGATATACTCTCTGCCCAGATTCAGCCAAATGCAGCAAAGTTGATTGGATGGCGCTTCATAGTACAAATGGACAATGACCCAAAACATACAGCACAAGCAACCAAGGAGTTTAAGGTAAAAAAGTGGAATATTCTGTAATGGTCAAGTCAATCTCCTGATTTCAACCCGATTGAGCATGCATTTCACTCTCTGAAGACAAAACTAAAGGCAGAAAGACCCACAAACAAACAACAACTGAAGTCAGCTGCAGCAAAGGCCTGGAAAAGCATCACAAAGGAGGAAACCAAGTCTCTGGTGATGTCCATGAGTTCCAGACTTAAGGCAGTCATTGCCTGCAAAGGATTCTCAACAAAATATTAAATTAACATTTTATTCATGATTATATTTCTTTGTCCAATTACATTTGAGCCCCCTGAAAATGGGGGGACCGTGTATAAAAATGGTTGTAATTCCTAAGCATTTTATGTTATATTTTTGTTCAACCCCTTGAATTAAACGGATAGTTCACCCAAAAATTTGATGTTTATCTGCTTACCCCAAGGGCATCCAAGATGTAGGTGACTTTGTTTCTTCAGTAGAACACAAACAAAGATTTTTAACTCAAACTGTTGCAGTCTGTCAGTCATATAATGTCAGTCAATGGGACTCACGGCTTTGAGAGAATGCCCTTGCGGTAAGCAGATAAACACCAAATTTTCATTTTTGGGCGAACTATCCCTTTAAAGCCTGCACTTCAATTTCATCTTGATTGTTTTATTTTTAATTCTGTTCTGGTGGCACACAGAGCCAAATTTGTAAAAATTTAAGTCAGTTATTTTTATCTTTTGCTGTAGTGTGTCAGTAGGAAATATCAGTTTACATTTCCAAACATTCATTTTGCCATTAATTGTAATAATCCAGTGAGATTTTTGTTTGCACAAGGAGTCTCATAGCAGCCAGTGCTCCACATAGAGATCTGATCTGATCATTATCCAGTCTGTCTGGAATGACATGAAGAAACAGAAAAAACTGAGACAGACTAAATACAGAAGAACTGTGGTAACGTCTCCAAGACGCTTCAAGAGACCTACCTGCAAAGCTTCCTGAAAAACTATGCACAAGTGCACCGAGGGCAAAAGCTGCTTTAAACGCAAAGGATGGTCACACCAAATGTTGATTAAATTTACTTAATAGAAGTTAATTGATAAAATCTATTTATGACATTACTTTTGACAGCATCCTCATTTAAAAGCATTTGTACACAAGTGCCTTAAACTTTTAACAGTACTGTAGCTTTGCAGGTAGGGTTCTTGAAGCATCTTGGAGACATTGCCACTGTTCTTCTGGATTTAGTCTGTCCCAGTTTGTTCTATTTCTTCATGTCAGTCCAGACAGACTGGATGATGATCAGATCAGATCTCTATGTGGAGCACTGGCTGCTGTCATACTCCTTGGGCAAACAAAAATCTATAAAGAAAAAAACAAAAATCTATAAAAATCTACCTCAGCTTCTGCTCTAAACTATAGGGATCCCTTTCACATTACTATAAGGTTACAATTAACAACAGAGCTCAAACTTAAATTTAATTCTATTTATTTTTAACTATAATAATCAATACTCAAATTAAAAAAATTGTATGCAAACATGTAAATTGCATTCAATGCAGTTTTTAAATTAACTTTTAAATTATACAATTTGTATTTATTGTTGAAATATAATCATTTACACAGTGGCTGTCATAACTTGTTTCATAAAAAGATTTATTTAAATATACATGAAATGATTAAGATATCACTAACAGGTAAAGTAAAATATAATGAGTATCTAGTCTAATACTTTGCGAAAGCCGTTTTAATCATCTTTCCATGAGTGAAACACTGATTGTGCGATTACATTTACATTTATGCATTTAGCAGACGCTTTTATCCAAAGCGACTTCCATTGCATTCAAGTTACAGTTTTACATTTTTTTTTATCAGCTCTTGCTTTCCCTGGGAAGAACCCTTTTAAATAAACTTTTTTAAAATTTTAAAAGAAATTTTTTCTAATTTCCTTTAATTATAAATTTTATTTTTTAAATCTTTAAATTTTTTTCTTCTTTTTAGAATTTTTTTCCAAATTTTAAAAACAAAAATTTTTGTTCCCTTTTAAAAAATTTTTTTTTATTTAATTTTAAAAATTTTAAAAATTTTTTTAAACCAAATTTTAAAAAAAAAAAACCCTTTTTTTTTTAAATTTTCCAAAAAATTATTTTTTAAAAATTCCTAAATCCTTCCACCCCAAACCCAAAAAATTTAACTTTTGAAAACCAGAAGGTTGATTTCATTTTTAAATGGGGGAAAAATGAAAAAGTTTTTTTTTTTAAAAAAAAACAAAAAAAACAAATAATTAAGGGGTAAAAGAAAAAAAAAAAGGTTTCCAAAAAGTGGGTTTCAAATTTTTTTTCCAAAAAAAAACAAAAAATTAAAAAAAAAAAATGAAATTTTTAGGTTAGAGAAGTTCCAAAACCTTATTATTTTAAATCTTTGTTTCCCAATGGTTTTTTTTGGCCAAGAGGAATTTTTTCTAAAAAAAAAACACCCTGGATAATGGGAATTTTGGAAGGGTTTTATAAAAAAAACACTTTCCCCAACTTTAATTTCAACTAAATATGCCATATTTTTTTTCAAATTATACAAAAAATTTAAATTGTAAAAAAATAAAAATTTTATTTTCTTTATATCAAAATAAAAATTGGAAAATAAAATTTTTAATTAAAAACTTAAATTATGAAGCTGTTTTAATTTCCCAAAAAGGGGTTTAAAATTAAACAAAAAGAATTAATTTCCAAAACAAAAAAATTATTTTTAAGAAAAAGGTGGGCCAAAATTAAAATTGTTATATAGGGATTTTTTAACAACAAATTCCAAAACCCCTTGGGCAGGAAAAAAAATTCACATTTTTTTTTTATTTTTAAAATTTAAAAAAAAATTAAATAAAGAAAAAATAAAAAAAATTTTTTTATTTTTTCTTTAAATTTTAACTTTGGAAAAAACTGGTATACCCTTTTAAAAAAGGGAAAATTTAAATTTAACAAAAAAAATAAAATTATTATTTTTAAAAAAAAAATTTTAAAATTTTTAAAATTAAAAAATTTGAATTTTAAATTAAAACAAAAAAAAAACAAAAACAAATTTAAAATTTAACAAGAAAAAAAAAGGGGGTTCCACAAACAAAAAATTGTAAAATAAAAGGGGAAAAAATTTTTTAAAAAGAAATTTTAAAAGCCTTTTGGAAAAAAAGGAAAAAAAAATTTCTTTTTTCCAAGAACCCGTTAAATTTTTAAACAAAATTTTAAAATTTAAAATTTTTAAACCAAAAAAAGTTTTTTCTTGTGAAAATAATTTTCTCATGCCTCAAAATAGCTTGAATTAGCCCCGCCTCCACTCAGTCACACCAGCCAGCGCCTCCTGGTTCACTGAACTGTAGTAAACGCGAAACAATGGGAAACACAGATAATGACTGATAAAACTATGTTTTTACTAGCGGACAACTACAGTGAATACTGTAACATTTGTTAGTTACTTACTTGATGATGTTGTGTCCTAAAATGCCGTTAAGACTGAATGCAGCCGTTTGTGATTCCAATTAGCCTTTTTCAAACTTCCACATTTCTGGCTTCCAGATTGGCGCTTGCAGGGTAAAAGTTTTTCCAGTGACAACAGCAGCCGTACTTAACAAGAATGAATTCGAGAATCAAATTCTTTTTTTTACAAATTAGATCCTATGAATATGCTTGAACTGCCGGTACAGTACTTTACAAAGCGCAAACATTTCACAATTAACTGTTTGGTCAGCTCGGGTCGTCACAAATACAAGTTTTTTAATTCTAAGTGGCAGTTGTAATTCAGTTAACGTTAGCTTTGCCATTCTGTCCGTTTGGTGCTGGCTGTGCATTATGACTCTCATCTCCATTATGACTTTTTTTCGCTATTATTATTATTAAAGTAATGTTGTATTTTCTACTTGCTCTCCTTTGCATTATTAATGTGATGGCGTAAATGTACATTGTATAATGTGCCCTGGGAAATACATATTAAACAAGAGATGACTCGGATTTATGGCTTTGTTCCTATTCTATCGGGATTACGCTGTTGTGTTGAGTTTAATATGCTTCAGCAGGACTGAGATTTGTTTAATGTATTCTTGGAAAAATGTGCATCTGGTCATAAATGTTGTAATTTTGAAGTAATTTATCATGATGTGGTGATTCGAGGGAAATGACTGAGTAAATTGAGATAATACACTCAAATGTACTGGAGATCAAAGGCTATTTAAAAAAGGGACTCTGCCTGAGATGGAGAATAGAAACCATCCAGCGCTATGTTAAGCGCATTATCTCAAGAGTCAGCGGTCTGAGTGGCCATATAAGTTACAAACAAGTAAAATGTTATTTCTTTATAGATTATATAACAACAACTTGTCAAAACAGACAAAACAGAAAAGGTAAGAAGCATTATTTGAGAAAAGGGCGTACTGATATAATAGGCACAGACCTGTAACGGAACTAACTTTACCCTGCACTGACGTAATTTCCGATTTTTGTGAAATATGGCTAATTCGTGACCGCGAGCATACGCATGTAAAGTGCAGACGCCAATGCGGGAGAGGTGGGTCTGACGCCGGGCTACTTTTCCACTATTGCCGTGGGTTATAATGCAAGTTAGCGGTTCTAAATTCACATTAAACCACAGCTTCATGGGTTTTTTGCTCTAATTTATTTTTGGTTTTGTGCTGGTATTGGTATATTTTGCATGCTAGTGATAGGAATCTATCCCTTGATGTGATAGGTTGTTGAATTTTGTGACGTAGCAAACCGAGGGCTGTTTCAAACCATGTTTCTGGGTCAGCCTTTGGGAAACTACAGTGTTAAGGAGAAAATACTCAGCAATGGTGTTGATTAATTGATTGGCACTGTCTGTATGGTTTGTCTGAACGCATATTTAAAACACCACATAGACAAATAAACAACATAAAAAAACTTGATTTTCACGACAGGGGGACTTTTATATGATGAATGAGTGTCTTTTAAAGGTGCACTGTGTAATATTTAGGATGATCTATAGACAGAAATGCAATATAATATACATAACTACGTTTTCAGAGGAGTATAAAGACCTTACTTAATGAACTGTTATGTTTTTATTACCTTAGAATGAGTGATTTATAACTACATATACTGTGGGTCCCCTCACATGGAAGTCGCCATCATGTTTCTACAGTAGCCCTTAACGGACAAACTGCTCTACAGATCGCGTATCGTTAGTATGTTGTTCTCGCGAAAAAACACTGACACAATGATGAACAAGTAACAGTAATACTCGCAATGACATAATTTATTGAATAATTAAGTAAATATAATTCCTTAATTTACCTTTGTAAAGAAACCTCATTGATCTCTGCGGTCTCAGATGAAGGCATCTTAGCCCTGTATCGGCCACCGTAGCTTCTCTAAAGGGAGGGGTGAGCGGGGGACTGAGCCGTTGGTTGCAATTCGCAAACTCAACCGCTAGATGCCGCTAAACACTACACACTGCTCCTTTAAATGTAGGTGTTTTTTTTCCTCTCTCTCTGTGTGTGTATTGTTGTTTATGGATCTAATGGTCTTGTTAATGTTTTGTTGTTTGTTGATCCAATGGTCTTGTTAATGTGAACACCTTGAGTCCAACACAAATTTCCCCTTTGGGGACAATAGTGTATTAATTTAATTTAATTTAAATTTAATTTAATTAGTTAACATTAATAAGCATATTATCTCATATTTCTAGATGTGAATACATGTTACCTAATGATCTGTTAAGCATTATGCAATGTATATTAATGATTTAGTAATTCAATTTATTATAAGTTATTATATACAGTGCGTGCATAATTATTAGGTACGTTGATATTCTGATCATATTTTTTTACAAGCACATTTGACCACTTAATTTCTAGCGATTATCGTCAATTTGATTTTACAGATACTATTTAAACTAAACTTAGCTAGACAATGACATCTCCGAATTCAATAATGAAATGCCCTTAACTGAAAATTGAGTGTTTAATCTTATTATTATACATTACTGACACTCTATCCTCCAACTTGATACTGTTAAGTGCTTTGACACAATCTGTATTGTTAAAAGCGCTATATAAATAAAGGTGACTTGACTTGACCAGTTCCAAAACACATCAATCTTAATAACTACTATTAATTTTGCATTTAATCATTTATAAGTGATATATAATTGTCCATGAAGGCTGGAAGTGAAAAACTCCTTATATGCAGGTGTGCAGAATTATTAGGCACGTTTTCTTTTACAGATAAAATGAGCCAAAAAAGAGGTTTAACTCAAACTGAAAAGTAAAAAATTATTAAATCCCCATTGCACTAATGCAATACTGAAATTACAAAGTCAAGACATGACCATTGGACAGCAAAATGCTCACTGGGTCAGCGGGGTCAGGAAAAAAACAGGTGGAGAAGAAAAGACACGTTAACTGCAAAATATTTAAGAATTAATGTGAAGAATTAGGTGTAAAACCATCAGGAACCATTTAGTCTCCAACGCCACCATTTTCCAGAAGCTTCCTGGAGTCTCCACAATTACACGGTGTCAGGTTCTCAAGACACTTTGCTTGGGTAAAAAATCCTAAAAAATGACCCTCACTTAATAAGAACAACATGCTGAAGTATTGTGAAATACATGAAGACTAATTTTTTTATAGGCTTTATGGACAGATAAGTTGAGAGAGACTCTTGAAAGACCAGCACCACATCCTCTTGTACCACTTTTTGAAGAATTTATCTTTCAGAATCTGGCAGTAAGTTTTGGTCCATCTCCTATGCTGAAAAAATTGTCTTGCAGGATTGACTAAAAACGAGCTCCCAAAACTTACTGCCAGATTCTGTATATAAATATTATTTTAAATATAATATATCCATAATGTATATACATTATATATATTACAAAGTCAATTACAAAGTCAAGACATGACCATATATATATATATATATATATGTATATATATATATATATATATATATATATATATATATATATATATATATATATATATATATATATATATATATACACATATATATATATATACACATATATATATATATATACACATATATATACCAAATGTATATATACCAAATAGGATTTGCACAGCTTGGAAGTGTGCTTGGGGTCAAGTTTGGAAGTGTGCTTGGAAGTGTGATATCGTCCAAAACCCCACTTTTCTAGGGCGTTTCCAAACTTTTGGAGGGCAGTGTGTATATATATATATATATATATATATATATATATATACACACAAACTTTTGGAGGGCAGTGTGTATATATATAAATATATATATATACACACTGCCCTCCAAAAGTTTGGAAACGCCCTAGAAAAGTGGGGTTTTGGACGATAGCACACTTCCAAGCACACTTCCAAACTTGACCCAAAGCACACTTCCAAGCTGTGCAAATCCTATTTGGAGAGGAAACAGTCAGCTGGCATCATGTCTGTCATGTAATGGCCTCCCCAATCACCCGACCTCAACCCAACTGAGCTACTAGGAACTGGACCGTGATGTCCGTAAGAAGTGTCCAACCAGTGTGAATCATCTTTGGGCAATCCTTCAGGAGGCTTGGAGTAATATATCAAGTCAATGTTTGAATAAACTGACAGCTCGGATATATATATATATAAATATATATGGTTGTGCCGTGAAAAGGTTTTTGCCCCCTTCCTGTTTTTTTTTTTTTTTGCATATTTGTCACACTTAAAAGATTCAGATCATCAAACTAATTTTAATATTACACAAAGATAATGCAAGTAAATACAAAATGCAGCTTTTAAATGATGATTTCATTTACTAAGGGAAAAAAGCTGTCCAAACCTACCTGGCCCTACGTGAAAAATGAATTGCCCCCTCCTGTTAAATCATGAAAGAACTGTGATTAAACACATTATTTTAGAAAGCAGAGTTAAATTTCACTAGCCAAACCCAGGCCTGTTTACTGCCAGACCTGTTGAATCAAGAAATCACTTAAAATAGAACCTGTCTGACAAAGTAAAGCATGCTTAAAAAGCAACACATCATGCCGCAATCTAAAGAAATTCAAGAACAGATGAGAAACAAAATTGTTGACATGTATCAGTCTGGAAAGGATTATAAAGCTATTTCTAAGGCTTTGGGACTCATGCAAACCACGGTCAGAGCCATTATCCACAAATGGAGAAAATGTGTGGCTGGGGCTGGGTGATAATTCGATAACAATTATTATCGCAATATAATTTTCCTCGATAAAACGATATGAAGAGTTCGATAAATGTTCGATATAATGTTTATACGCCAAAAGCGGAAAGAAATAGTGCGAATCGTTTGAATCGCGCCACACGGACCGTTTATCCACTCGGATCAAAGTTCAAACTGCGGCGTGGAATGAGCTCACTAGAGCAGATGCGTTTACTCAGTCATGCAAGCACTAAACAGCGCTGTGAGATCCAATGTGAAGAGATTGTATTAAGCAATGAACACAAATGACTCTGTGATCTAAACTAGTCTAAAGCCAAAGAGGAGAAGCACTGTGCGCAACGAGACAGTCAGAAGGCTTTTCAAGACACATCGCCATCATTTACCATGGATTTACTGTAGTAACACTCACTGCACCATGGTATTGTGGCAGAAATGTGGGATATTCACATTTAATTTTATTCTAGGAGTAATGGTATATAATTATAGTATGTATTTAGGGCTGTTCGATTCCGAAATTTTTTGATTCCAAGAATCGATTCCTCAATGTCCTTGATTCTTTTCGATTCTTGTTTTTTTTTTTAGATTGAAGGAACCTATTCTCACCATGACTGCAGGATAAAACCATGACTGTTTTTCATACAATAGGCTACCTAAAAAGCATATAGTTATATTTCTACCATGGTATTGAAGTGCTATATGTGTGGTTTTAACTGTGTTTATCATGATTTAAATGTATGCTACTATGGAAGACCAATGCTTAATAATAATAAAAAAAAACCTTGGTAAGAATTAGGGTTGGATATCGTTTGAATTTTATCGATTCCGATTCCGATTCTGCTTATCGATTACGATTCTTTTCGATTCCCAGTTTCGATTCCAATGTGATTAAATAATAATATCAAACATTTATCCTGTGTCTCTTTTTTGCAAACCATTTATTGTAGCTGAATACCATGAACAAAAATCAACAGGCTACATAAAAACTGGACTCTTTAAGAGCTGTTTGTGTGCAAAATAGAACTGCATGATTCTGGATAGTTTTTTTTTATTTTTTTTTAATGGAAGTTGTGCTTCTCTCATGATTCTGAAGAAAAAACGTTAAACAACTAAACAAAATCACATGTAATTTATGATTCAGTGACTCACTCAAGATGTACTTGGTTCATTACTGGATGAATCAGCAGTCTTGAATGGATCTCTTGTGTGATTCAAAGACAAATACATTTTAACAACCCATTTTCACCACCTACAGGCTAGGGATGGCTCGATACCATAATTTTGGCTTCGGTACGATACCAGAATGTAATACCTCGGTATCGATACCAAATCGATACCATAGGTCAGTGGTTCTCAAACCTGTCCTGGGGACCCCCAGCCACCACATATTTTGTATGTCTCTCTCATATGACACACCCAGTCCAAGTCTTGCCGATTCTACTAATGAGCTGATGAATTGAAACAGGTGTGTTAAATGAGGGAGACATACAAATATGCTGTGGTTGGGGGTCCCCAGGACAGGTTTGAGAACCACTGCCATAGGTGACAAATAACCAGCCTCAAAAGATTAGTGAATTTTTATTTTTTATTAATAATAATAAAAACAGATTCATATCTTAATAACTTTGTTCCCTGTAGGTTTTTTGTTACAGTTTGATACATAGGTGGTTATATTTTGATGTTGGAGAAAAAAAAATATAGGCTAACTGAAGTAATAAGATGAAAATATATTCAAATCTTCTTATCTTTTCAGTGAAAACAGTGCAACAAAATCTCTCAAAATGTAACAAAAAACCAACCGGGAACATATATTAGTGATGCGCGGGTCATCTCATAACTTGCGGGTAACCAGCGGGGCGGGTCAAGAAATTGTCACTTTTTTGCGGCGCGGGTCGGGGCGGGTCATTAAAAAAAAAAAAAAAAAAAAAAAAAAATCCATGTATGTTGCGTGCAATTCCCTATAGCCAAT
>CM041801.1:46433852-46498362 GCA_023376895.1 Aspiorhynchus laticeps | reverse complement strand
GCACGCGTAAGCAGAGCAGAAGCGGCGCGTATGCAGAGCGGGGACAGCGAAGGTGCGCACAGCGGACGGAGCGCAACAGAGGATTTGGTTTTCAAACTAAAAGTAAAAGACCGCTGCTTAAACCAGAAAAGGTGAACATGTTGGTATTCTTGTAGAGAAAACATGCAAGTCCTGTCAGCGACAAACAGTTTAGTTTTACTTTTTGTTTTCGTTTTGAAAAGCTTGTTATCTTTGCTGTTTACCTCACTTTACACTATGGAGGCTTTCCTTATTTTTTTTATATTATTATTATTTGATTCCTCAGTGTTTGCTAAACATTCTGTTATGTATTAGTCGGTATATAATACAGCATGTGATGTGTCCTGTGCCATACCTCATCTTATTCGTTTTTGTTAATTAATGTTATGTAAGCTCAGGGCTCCAAACTGCGACTAAAACGGTCGCATTTGCAACCAAAAATATTAATTTGCGAGTGAAGTTTTTGCTGAGGTCGCCACTGGCCACTATATATATTTACATGTTATGACATAAAAATTTGCATGTAAGGACTTTTTTCCTGATTGTTGTGCGATCACATCTTTTGCTTTGTTCACGTATTAAACTTTAAAGAAAAAAAATTAAAGACGATACGCATCAAAGTTTTAGTGGCAAAAAGTTTCAAACAGTCCTCGTCTCTGCCGCACAGCAGCGCTGACGCACACAGTCTGCTAAACACAGCGCGAGAGAGATTGAAATGGAGACGTGTCTATTTCGTGCACAACTTGAACAAACTTCAACAGGTAAAGCTGTCAGCTCTGTGGATACTGGCAATATTGTCAACAATTCTCATTTATAATCATTACTAATATGGCTTCTTCTTATCGAGATCTTAGTCTATGTGTTCTGTTAATGCGTGGACTTCATGTTGGTTATTTGAAGCGCACTTGCCATCCAGCAATCGCAAAAAGCTTTGTGCTTTGTTACTTTTTAATAAACAAAATATAAGCTTTAAAATGATGCCAATTTCATAACGAAATTCAAACAATACGGTTTTGGCGCTCTTTAATGCGGACCTCCAGCATACACTTTCGGTAGTATAAATACAAGTAGTCCGTGTATTCGTCTGGATTGCGCACGCAGAAAGTAAAACACAGGCTTAATGCGGCAGGAGCGATCTCTTTAGCGCCTCAGTTAAAGCAGCAAGTGAACCCATTATATCTTTCTATGTGAATGAACTGAACATGATTTAACATCAAAAGGTAGGCTATTTTATAAGAGAGCCTACAGTACAACTTACTGAAATGTTTCATGTAAAAGCTCATTCAGTGTTTCAAACTGAGGAAAACGTGTAAAGCTTGTAAACATTGCATTGTAATAATACATTTACCTCAGAATAACCACTCAGTGTCCATAAGCTCATCAGTCAGCTAGAATAATAACTATAAAGAGGAGCATTTAGCTATATTTATGCGCTATTGCATGTTAATATTTTTACTTAATCTGCTGTCTACATGATTCAACTCCTCCTATAAAATGTCATTTTACTAATGAAGAAAAACAGACTGAATGTGTGAAAGACATGACAACATTTATAGCATGCATTGAGGATCCCAAACTACACTCAGTGGCCAAGTGATGCTTATGATCCAAGATATTGGTACAGATTCTGTGTAACGAACAATTCTTTGTGACTGTATATTTCAAGTTGGAAAAGACATTTAGTTCCCACTTTAAGTGAACCTTAGTTCCCAGGTCGACCTGATCATCTGCAAGATGGATTAAAATGCTGATAAAGTCAAGAAAAGATGAGACATAAACACGACAGAATGATTGAAATGTTAAAATGTAGGAAAAAAAAATAAAATGATAATAATAAAATAAAACACTTTTATTCTGCGGCACCTAAAAAAATAATTTGGCGCCTAAGTTTTTCTCTTCTAGGAGCCAATGGCTCCTTACTCAATTTTTTTGTTTGGAGCCCTGAAGCTAGTTTGTCATTGTAACGTGTATACTGTTTTATTGTTGTTGTGCTTTTTAATTAAGAATAACAATGAATCCATCTTTTGTTTTAGTCTTAAAAAGTGAAAGGTGCATTGATATAAGCAAAACAGACCATTATCTTTTCTTGTAAAACGTGACACCAAGATCGCGAATTTGAGAGTGAAAGCACACGAAAAGAGGAATTCCTGTCACAAAATTTAAATCACAAATAATACTGATGAAAAAGAACGGGTTGAATGTTGAACACTTTCGTTACTATATAACTACAAACTATGATAAAAGTTCATCAGCATGCATTGATTAATCAAATGTTAAAATGTCAAAAAAATAATAATTTGCAACCAAATTATGTGCTCGTGCGACCAACTGAGAAAGTTAGTCGAAAAAGTGCGACCAGTGGGAAGAATGAGTCTAGAGCCCTGTAAATGCAAGCTTGTTTACAGCCTTTGCACCTTTTTCCTGCACCTCATGATGCTTTGCTTGAATTATGAGATCATCTTCCATTAAACTGTAAACAATCAGCAAAAGATTCACTATATGAAAACAATAAGTATTTTAAAAAACTGGGTACAACGAGGTCACATCCTACTCGGCCTTCAACCATCGATTATTAAGATTTTTCTGGTCGACTAGTAGTCGTTCATTTTAAGCATTAGTTGACTAATCGCACATTTATTAATAAACCATTTAAATCATTATAATGAGCCTTTAGTTGCCTGCATAACCTATAGAGACAGAGCGCATTTAGGCCACGCCCACAACGGGGGGGTTGAACAGTCCAACACTCTCCATTGACTTTGTATTGCTGAAAGCTGCCTCCTTGTCATTTCTGCCTTATAACAAAAAACATAACAATGCCTAAAAGCTAATATGTGACAAGGTGTACAGTAAACGAGCTAAAAAAAACAGAACTACGTTTTAAGACTAAAACAAATGATGGATTAATTGTTATTCTTAATTAAAAAGCACAACAACAATAAAACAGTAGGTTACAATGACAAACTAGCTTACATAAACTTTATTAACAAAAACGAATAAGACGAGGCATGGCATAGGACACATCACATGCTGTATTATACCGACTAATACATAACAGAATGTTTAGCAAACCCTGAGGAATCAAATAATAATAATAATAATAAAAAATAAGGAAAGCCTCCATTGTGTAACGTGAGGTAAACAGCAAAGATAACAAGCTTTTCAAAACGAAAACCAAAAGAAAAGTAAAACTAAACTGGCTGTCGCTGACCGGACTTGCATGTTTTCTCTACAAGAATACCAACATGTTCACCTTCTCTGGTTTAAGAAGCAGTCTTTTACTTTAGTTTGAAAACCAAATCCTCCGTTGCTCTCCGCTTCAGTAGAGCCTGGTTTACACCCATTTCACACCGCAAGCAGAGTAGAGGCAGCGCACCCTCGCGCTCGTGCTGACGCGGCGAGTGAAAGCACAATAGGCGCACTCTGCATACGCGCCGCTTCTGCTCTGCTTGCAGTGTGAACCGGGCGTAAACCAGGCTCTACTGAAGCGCTCACGCTGAAAGCGCTTCTCTTCACGTGATCAATGAAAACTTTCTCCTGCTACAATGTGCTGCGGCGGCTGGCAGCGCGCGTACTTTGGAGCAGCGCAGACAGGGGCAGACTGGCCATCGGGAGAACCGGGACAATTCCCGGTGGCCTGGCAGCCAATTTGGCCCGCTACCCTACTTTTTTTTATAATTTTTTTTGTTGTTGTTTTTGCCTGCCGAATGTATACTCGCCATTCAATAATAAAACTCCAATAAATCATGAATCGGCTAGTCTTCTTGGCTGGCAACGCAATTCGCCTCACGCACGCTCCGCGCATCCGTGTGCGCCAAAAGGATGCGAGTCTCGAGAATGGAGTAGAAGCGCCCAGGTGGAGCAGAGAGGCAAAACTGTCCTGTTTATGATTTCAAGTGCAGTTCAGTTACATCTGTAAATAGACAGACTTTTGTAGTTTTGTCTTAGTTTACTTAGTTAAACTGCTAGCAAATGTTAGCAGTAGCAGTCAATTGCTGCAAAATTACCAAAATGACAATTACTATTGTAAAGAGTAGAACTTTAGCAGACAAATATTCACATCATTTTATAACAGGTTTAGAGGGAGCTAAGGCAGACAACAACATAACCCTTACGAAAATGAACCGTGGTTTCACTTAAAATAAAACCAAAAACCATGGTTAGGCTACTATAGTTAAACCATGGTAACCACAAATTAACAATGGTTTTGCTACACTATATAGCTTCACCATGGTATTTGGAGTAAAACTCTGGTTACAAATGGTAATCAATCTGCCAAAAAAACATGGTTACTATACTTTTACCATAGGCCTAATAAAACCATGGTTAATTTTCCTTAGGACAAAACTCGTGATAATGCAAAAAGATTTTTCTATAAAGGTATATTCAAGATGTAGCTATTATTGTACTAATTTTGAAATTTAGGAAAGATAAAACAATAACACATGGTCCTAATGTAATAATTTTTTCTCAAATAAATGTATACTATGTGCAAACGAATTACAATGAGGTGGTTGTTTTGCAACAAGGTGGAGACGTGTTGATGAAAAAGTGACAGGTACAAGAAAAAAAAACACATGAGAGACAGAGAGATGTCAGAGAAAATGAAGAGACTAAAAATGAAAATGAAAGTTCAAGAGATAAACTTTAATTATTTTGCGCGGCCCCAACCTAGGGATTTAAACTTTTATGTGATGATGATGGCCATACAAAAAATATTGTTGTCTGTGGTTTAAAAATTTGTTGTGGGTGTATGTGATGGCCTGGATGCGTGTGAGATTTCCCGGCCTGAAATTTTGTCCCAGCCCGCCCCTGAGCGCAGATCATGCACTTGCACAAGGGCGACCACGTCAAATTTTTACTCGCACACTCTCAAAAATTTTGGTCCCAGTCTAGAGCCATGTAAAGTTGCTAATACTTACATCTTTCAGATGATAAGTCGTATTTGAGGTCGATGAATGATAGTTTAGAGTTTGGATGTCCTGCCCGAGTACTGTATTACCACATAGACCAGCCGTTAACGATCTCTCCGTCACAAATTGCGTGACTTTCGCCAATGTGGATTTTTTTTTTCTGTGACTGAGCGACTAAACAAATTTGGGTCGACCAAGCCTCTTCTGGTCGACTAGTGGTTAGTCGACTATTAGGGGGCAGCCCTATTATTTTTGCAGTAATATTACAGAGATGTTAAATACAACAGTCTTAATATATCATCGTGTGTGTGTGTGTGCGTAAAACATATGTTGCCTTTAACAAAAATGTTTATTAACTGGAACTGGAAGTGGAGAAGTGGCCGAGAAGTGCAAAACAAATCACAATTCTGAAAACAAAATAACAATTCAGAAAACACAACAACAACTCTGAAAACATTATAACAAGTCAGAAAACACAATGACAAATCCAAAAACAAAATAAACTGTGTTACTTTAAGACCATCTCCGAACTTTCTACCGCTACTCTGCTGTTCTTCCTGTTTACCTTGATTGACAGATGTCTCATCCAGTCAGCGGTGAGTAATCTATTCTCACACCAATGGCGCTGTCTCAAACTATACCTACCTCTTCTGGTTTGTCTGATTTGTCATTGTGTTTTCTGACTTGTTACTTAGTTTTCGGATTTGTCGTTGTGTTTTCTGACTTGTTACTTTGTTTTCGGATTTGTCGTTGTGTTTTCTGACTTGTTATAATCTTTTCGGAATAGTTGTTGTATTTTCAGATTTGTTATTTTGTTTTCAGAATTGTGATTTGTTTTGCACTTCTCTTAAATGTTCATTTGGTATTATAGCAAATGAACCAAGGAAAGCATAAGCCTACTATTCAACTTTCTGTTTTGGTCAAATGAACAATGCTGTGAGACTGTGAGACAGTGTGTGAACAAACATTTAAAACCCACCTTGACCACACTGGCTTTGTGTCTCTCCAGGACCTGAATGGTCTGAGCCGTTTTTGGATCAATGATGAGGATACTAGAGTGACAGCCTTGAGCAATCAGTCCCTGCCATCCCCTAAGCAGAAAGAGAGGAAACAGATTCGGAAAAGGAAAACAGTATCAGAGAGAACCTAACTAGTTGAGAAATTACAATGTATAAACATTTATAAAACATTTCATAAAATAAAGGCCTATTACTTTCTTTCTCTCTCTCTCTCTCTCTCTCTCTCTCCACATTACAGTTATGAATGAGTTACGAGTGCTTAAAAACCACAACACAAATAACTTAAAGGTAGGCCTGGGAAATTTTAATCGTCCACAATCAAAAATTGTCATAATACACACCCCTAACCCAACTACATATTTTTTTCTAAACAGTATAATAGGGTAATTCCAAGTCAAATCAACCAAATTTCAACAAGTATAGCAATGAAAGCAATGAGTAAATTTCACCTGAGATTCAGAGCCAAATTACAGGGTATCTTCATTTTTAAGTCTCTATATGGTTAATTTCCAGAGAAAAAGGGCTCTCAACATGGCTCCAGGAGTACTTGTTTAAATTGTACACAAATTCAACAAATTGGACATTGAGTTGCATTGGGCTCCCCATATCTCTGGAACTGAAACAAATGGGACCTTAAAAATTAAGATTATAAAAGAAAAGTTTATTAACTCATTCCCCGTCAAACACAGAATTTTCCAGTTTCCTGTGTTTTCACTGTTATACACTTATTACGCACCTCCTGGATGAGTCCAGAATCTCCCAATCAAAAACATAGCCTATGCGAGGAAGACGCAGAAATGAGCGATCTCATATGTAAGCAGATGCATATGAAAAATAATGCAATCATCAACAATAAACAGCATATAAATAAAAACCTAATGCCTAATGTTACCGAGTCAAATGTCAATCTAGGGAGCGGTAAAGGACTGTGCAAGCTTTGGGAGTTCTGATGGAAGCGATCTACTGCAAATTTGCTTTGATCATCTTAATGAATGTGATCCATATGTAAAATCTGATAAAAATAAGATTTTCTCAGCTTTTTGCTCAAAATGTTGCTTTTTTTATGAAACTCACCCACGTTATAATGTTGATAAAAAAAATGCTTGTAGCTAGAATAAAATTGTTTGTTTTTTCCTTAAGTAGAGGTTCTGTTCTTTGTTTTGATGTGTTGCATGTTCAGATATTCATACAACAAAATATTCTGTGAGCCATAAAAGTTTAGAAAAAAACTGATCAAAAATGCTGGCGGTAGCTGGCAACTTTTTTCAAAAACGCTTGTGGGGAAAGAGTTAAGAATCAGAATTTAAAATGATATTGACATCTTTAATATTTCTTGAGTTACAGACACACAAACTTTGGAAAAATAATATTTATGGCACACAGACATATCTGGGGTGTATTCCAGAAAGCAGGTTATGTGACATACCCGGGTATGTTTAAGGGTAAGTAAGCGGATAACCTCAGCTTTCGGTTCCAAAATCGGAGGTTACTTTCAGGGTATGTAAGTAACCATAGTAACTTGCTCTCTGAAGATAACCTGCTCCGGACCAGGTTATGTTACAGGATTAGATCACTTCAGCGCTATCAGCGCACGTGTGATCTACTGACAAGCCTTCAGTGGGCGTGACAGATAGCGCACAACATTATATAATATTACATTATGTAATATAGCCCATTATATATATATTTATATATATATATATATATATATATATATATATATATATTTATATATAAATATATATATATTTAAAAGGTATTTTAAAAATACCTGTTTATAAAGCGCTAATATAAGTAATAAATAAGGTAATATATTATTCTAATATGGTTATTGTATTTATTTTATTGGCATGTATAACAGTTATCTGTATAAATTATAAAACACTATGACAAGGTAATGTTTAATTTATTATATTATATATATTTATTACATTTTATATTATCATCTCACACATGGATCTACATTTTTTTATAATGCATTTCTACAATAAAAATACATATCTGATATGACTTCATATATAATTAGTATCAAACAAAAATATAAGTTATATTCTCAAGGATTAAAGATTAAACGAAAAAAAAGATTGCACAACCATCAATTAGGTGGCGATATGCACTAAGCATGTAAATGACCATTGAACAAAAGAAGAAGAAAGAAGCAGTATGGTGCGCTTTTTCTTAGCGTCCGTTTCCATAGTGACTCGTTGATTTGTCGCTCTGTTGAGAATGTCTTGAGTCTTAACCAGGAACATCTGAGTTGAATGAACTTACTCCCGGATGCGTTTTTGGAACCAGCATACCTCGAGGTTTGTGTTAATCAACCCAAAGTTCAGGGTTTAGCTGAAGGTAAGTTAACTGTGCTTTCTGGAATATACCCCTGTTCTATGCAGTTGTTTTGATACAGGGAAACCAGATACATTTCTAGTTTCAACATTATTTGTTCTTCAAACATTTCTCTTTATAAGAAAAAAACTATCGGTTAATTGCAAAGTGACCCACATTTGGTTTGTGACCACTGAAATGTGTACAATTTAACAGTTTACTCCTGGAGCAATATTGAGATTGTAATATCGCTGGAATGTGACCAAATAGAGCCTTCAATATGAATATACCAAAATAAAAGTTTGTTAAAACCCAAAATCTAAAAAGGCATAATGTTATCTGTTAACTTGAGTTACAGGCCTGAAAAAAAAATGAAAAGTGTCGCCCCCCCCATTTTTGAAGTCACCATTGGCATATAAAGCAACAAAAAACAAAAGTCAACAGATTTTACTAACAGACCTACCGATTTCTGTGTGAAAATAAAACAATGATGCTGCCATCTTTCTAAAGTCATTTTTACCCCCCTGTAATCTGGCTATACAAAATACCCCCTTTACAAAATAGTGGATTACTCAGTTTTTTTTTATAAAATAATAATAATAATAATAATAAAATCTAATTTGAGACCTTTGGTTGTGTTGACACAGGATACACACTATTTGTTAAGCAAGAATGTACATTTTAATGGTAACGACACACGAGTGTTGTCATGTAACGTTAATGCGCGTAACGTTAATCCTAATATTAACGACAATTTTTATTATCGCGATTGATTTTATTATTGCCATATTGATGAATGTGAATACACTGAATACTCAATATATAATGCAACATCACGCAATCAAAGGAAGATTAATGTGACAGCTCGATTGCTCAATTTAGAATTCTCTATTTAATAATTAATATTTAACGTTACCGTATGCGTACGCAAGCAACGCGTTGTTGTAAACTGCAAACTCTGTGGGTTTGTTGACAGTCAATATTGTCTGCAGAAGCTAAAGCTACTCACCAGTCTACTGCTGTCTTGTTCTGTAAATTAAGGGTTCCGGTCAATGTTCGTGCAGCCAGTTTAATATTGACCGTGTATGGAATCATGGTTGAAGCCATATGTCAAAACTACATGAAAAAGTGGAACGTTTTGGTTCGTTAAATGTAATGAATTGTCGAGCTGTGTTACTAGGAAGTGTTTGCGGTGCGCTTCATTACTGCTCCGTCCAGAAAATATTCCGTCAAATCTATAGTACCCCCCGGGTTACAATGCAGTAATGGTCATGTACCCCATCGTAAATTTGTCTTAATATACTGAATACAAAAATAAACTCACTGTTTTTAAAAACTGTTTTTTATTTTTATTATTATCACACTTTAATATATTTTGCCATTTTGTGTAAATCACTTTAGTTAGCAAGTCGGTTCTTTATCCTATTAATGTAAAACTGTAAGATTGATATAGTTAATTTGTCTTAACTTTCTTTAACTGTTCACTTGTTATTGCCTCGTTTAGCCGCTGAATGTGTGACTGATGTTGTAGAAAATGACAGAAAAAAAACCTGAGCAGCAGTCATCTTATGAATTCTGAGATAGCTTTCTAAAAATATCTATAATATGAAGATTTCAAAATATGACTAAAATCAAATAATGTAAGCAAACTCTCATTCTGAGTACTGGTGAACTAACTTATTCTATTAACATCTTGTTTATTTTTTGCCCATTAAAGAAGTTAAAGAAGAACTAGTAAGCCTACAGTTTTACCTAGTTTGAGTAAATTTCCAAATGTCTAATATCCTTTTACAGGCTTATTTGCAGCCTTTTACAGCCTTATTTGAACAATGTCTGAGACTTGGTGTTACGAACACTTCCTCTGTCTGATTGCCTCTTCAATCTGGATGAATCCCGGATTTCACTGTACAGGGCAGATGGCAGACAGCATGTATGGCATTGTGTGGGTGAGCGGTTTGCTGAAGTCAACGTTGTGGATCGAGTGGCCCGTGGTGGCGGTGGGGTTATGGTATGTGCAGGCGTATGTTATGGACAACGAACACAGGTGCATTTTATTGATGGCATTTTGAATGCACAGAGATACCGTGACGAGATCCTGAGGCCCATTGTTGTGCCATTCATCCACGACCATCACCTCATGTTGCAGCATGATAATGCACGGCCCCATGTTGCAAGGATCTGTACACAATTCCTGGAAGCTGAAAACATCCCAGTTCTTGCATGGCCAGCATACTCACCGGACATGTCACCCATTGAGCATGTTTGGGATGCTCTGGATCGGCGTATACGACAGCGTGTTCCAGTTCCTGCCAATATCCAGCAACTTCGCACAGCCATTGAAGAGGAGTGGACCAACATTCCACAGGCCACAATCAACAACCTGATCAACTCTATGCGAAGGAGATGTGTTGCACTGCGTGAGGCAAATGGTGGTCACACCAGATACTGACTGGTTTTCGGACCCCCTGGAAAAATGGGGGCAAAAACAAAAGTGTTGCATTTATAATTTTTTATGTATAATATAAAATATGTAATATATTCAACAAATAATAACAATTAATAAGACACAGTTTTAAAGCTTTGCGAGCAACAAATGAACAGCACAACGAACTGAAATCAATGTATACAACTAGCTGAGATTTGCTGCGATTTATCCTAACATTACAGCGAGAGAGAAAGTTCTAGCGTAGGCCTATTCTTAAACCTGGACCTCATTATTTAAGTACAATTCCAAGCACCAGAAGCATCCCACACTCTCTAAGTTTTCTTTAATTGAAAAATATGCATTTTCATTTATTCAAAGACTATATTATTTTAGTTCAAAACTTTAAGTGCCATTGTTTAATGCTGACATTTCATAGACCTTCTGTTGTTATGCTTTCAAATGTCATGCCATTTGTAATTTCACAGTATTTTCACCTCCTAAATTACTACATTTGTGAAGTCACAATTTACTCAGGCCAATTTTTTGTATGACAGTAAAATTATTTTTAGAATAGCGTAATTGTACATAAATAGGTTAAGCAATATTTCAGAGAAATTTTTAACTGCAGGCAGACATAGCATTATGGTATAGTATAAATATTTGGAGCGTCCCTTATTCTGTCCCTTATTTTCTAAAAGAATAAACAATTATGCAAGGATCCTGTTTGTGGACTTCAGCTCCACTTTCAACACCATCATCCCAGACACCCTTCAGAATAAACTGACACAGCTCTCCGTGCCCACCTCCATCTGTCAGTGGATCACCAGCTTCCTGACAGACAGGCAGCAGCTAGTGAGGCTGGGAAAATTCTCATCCAACACCTGCACCATCAGCACTGGAGCTCCTCAGGGTTGTGTTCTCTCCCCACTGCTCTTCGCCCTCTACACCAACGACTGCACCTCTAAAGACCCCTCTGTCAAACTCCTGAAGTTTGCAGACGACATCACACTCATCGGCCTCATCCAGGATGGTGACGAGTCTGCTTACAGACAGGAGGTTAAGGAGCTGTCTGTCTGGTGCAGTCTAAACAACCTGGAGCTCAACACGCTCAAAACTGTGGAGATGATCATAGACTTCAGGAGAAACCCCCCAGCTCTCCCCCCACTCACTATCATGAACAACACTGTGACTGCAGTGGAGTCATTCAGGTTCCTGGGAACCACCATCTCTCAGGACCTGAAGTGGGACACTCACATCGACTCCATCGTGAAAAAGGCCCAGTAGAGAATGTACTTTCTTCGTCAACTGAAAAAGTTCAACCTGCCACAGGCGCACATGACACAATTTTACTCTGCTGTTATTTAGTCGGTTCTGTGCACTTTTATAACTGTATGGTTTGGGTCAGCCAGCAAATCAGATATTAGATGACTGTTAGGACAGCAGAAAGGATCATTGGTGTGCACCTGTACTACTCCAGAGTGAAGAAACAGGCAGGTAACATCATCACAGACCCCTCGCACCCTGGACACGACCTGTTTGCGCTTCTCCCTTCAGGCAGACGCTACAGATCTCTGTGCACTAGAACATCTAGGCATAAAAACAGTTTTTCCCCCATGCCATCTCCAGCCTAAACAACTAATACAGGAATTATTACCTGTGTTCTGTAATTCATGCCTGTAATTCATCCCCCATCTCTAATTATTTACTCTCTCTCAAATACTATGTAAATATGTATGCATAATCTTCTATACAGCTGTATATATAGAGTAAATAAGGCACACATCTGTATATAAATCTTCTGTTCCAGATTCATACACATTATTATTATTATTAAGTCTTATTTAAATGTTCTGTTCTCATGTCAGCTATGTATGTATGCACGTATGTACCAAGAGCTTCTTTAAAACCACAACAGATTCCTCAATCTGCAAATAAATCTGATTCTGCAAATAAATCTGATTCTGATCATTTTCTACAAGAATACAAGAATAAAAGCTATTTTCTTAAAGAATAAAAGATAAAGAATCACAATTGTCCCTAATTTTCTATTTCTGAAGTTAATTTGTTAATTGAAGTTAATTTAATCTTTTGACTCCCCTGACAGCAGCACCTTGCTCAAAAAATAAAACAAAACAAAACTTAGTTGGAGATATGCGAGCAAAAAATAATAGATAAAAAAGGATAATAGAAAGTGCAAAGGCGGCACTGAAAAGGGAAAAAGCCAGTACAAAAAACCCCCCCAAAACAAAGTGGCCGTTATTTTTAAGGCATGAAACTCCAGGGCTGAAAATGAGTCCCACTCTGGCCCTGATAAGTACAAATTATTTAGTCCTATGATGGAGGGCAATATTTTCAGTTAGTAACTTAATTGTGAAATTGCTTAAAATAAATTGAGGTTAAGTTCTCTTCAACTGCTCTTGACGAAAGATTAACTCATGGTCAAAACTCAGGTACGATGAACTGTATTTCTGCCAAACCTGTTGAACAATGTTTTTGTTTTGTTTGTAGATTGTTATTTCTGTCTATTGTGCAAACAAATGTGTTATGTGAGTCGATATTCCATATATCTAATATCTTATCTGTGAATTAATGATAAATGTATTCATTTTATTAAATGTAAAAAAAAGAAAGAATTATGTCATCTCATGAGTAAAATAAATCCATGTGTAACAAACAAATAAATAAATAAACTAACTGAAGTCTTCTGAAGTGACAATTAAAATATAAGCCTTTAGTCACATATCAAAACATTGATAAAGTCCCACACATACAAAGACTACATCATAGTGATATTTTAGCTTCATTGTGTGTCATTATAATATTTAAGGTTTATGTTGCCATATTTGGTTTAGGCTTTGTATGAGTTCTTAAGAGCTTTCTCTTAATTATTCCTTCAAGGCTACAGAAAAAACTTTATTATATTACCTTATTGTATGCTGCATTAATTAATGCATTAATGATCTATTTTTTTTTCTATTGAGAAGCAAATGACAGATACTCACACATGCAAACTTCACAGACTTGGGACCTAATGGGGACTTTCCTTGACTTCTATTCATGCATTAAATGTAACTAAAATTACAGAGCGCACACACACACACACGCACACACACACACACACACACACACACACACACACACACACACACACACACACACACACACACACACACACACACACACACACACACACACACACACACACTCTATAAAGCTGGAATTATGTAGGTATGGAAAGTCATTCGACATAGCTGTAGTAATAGGATTGGCTCTGGACTAAAGGGATTACTCTAGCACCTCAGCATAGCACAATCTCTGCAGAGATTCTGGAGGGAGACTTGGCAAAGGGTTGTTTTGTTGGCTTATTTTGGCTTTAAGCATCACAGAAAGTGACTTGCAGTTGCTCAGGCGAAGTTAAGCTAAACGATTTGGAATGGTGATTAGGCATACTGGCACATCACTGTCAAACTGTGTACTGCCTTTTTCTCTGCTGCATTTGTCTCTATTTCTTTGTAATGGAAAGTAAACACCCCTCTTAGCATTCTACAGCACATCATCTGTTACGCCATACTTAATGTGACACTGGCTGACAATGAATTTTGTCCAGAAATGCTAAGAGTGAATATGTAGAATTTCCATATGACTAATTCATTTGTGAACATCATGTTCCGATGATATTTCTATAATATAGGAATCTAATTCATTTACATTTTACCAAATTTCCCTGGGGCAAAATTGCATGAATTTTAAACCATCTGTAAATCACCAATATGAGTCACTTGTGTTTCAAAACACCTTCATGGAAAACAACCACTAATGTGTCTCAGACAACAGCAGTGTCAGGGATATTTACTTTAAAACTTATAGCTGATTTTTAAAACTGATAGTCCTAATTTAAAGTGATTAAATAGCTTACAACTATGAATCTATTTTTTTTAATATGGAGCACTAAATATTTTAAATACATATACTGCAATCAGAGCAGCATTTATATGCACCGAAAACAACGAGATCTGACATAGGGTGACTGCATTTGAAGAAATACATTTACACAAATACATTTACATTTACTTGATAAAATACCAAAAGTGCCGGTGGTCCCAGCTGTTGATCTGGCTTCGCAGAAAGGTGTTAATTCGAACCAATTACCCTTACAGTGCTGGCAGACATTGTAGAACATCTTAAACATTCTGCATTTAAAGGCAGTAAATGTTATGTCACCTCACCTTTTCAAACAGATTTTTGGTAGTCTTTTGATTTTTGATAGTGATAGACCACTGCGCTGAATTTGATTAACAAATGCCTTTGTTAGGGCATTTGTCCAATTGATTTTTAACATGCTACAGTTTTCCTACTTTTAACTGTGTACTCACACTAGGCACAGTTGCCTAGTTGCCTAAGCCTCATCGTAGTACTGAGACAGTGTTGGTTAAAGTGTTAAATTACATTTTTGTTTCACTGGACAGTGGCGAAAACATTATTTTAATTTTGCTCGATCTTAGTGCGGCATTTGATATGGTGGACCATGGCATTTTAATTAAGTGTCTGGAACACTGGGTTGGCCTTAGAGGCAATGTGCTGAAATGGTTTACATCTGATCTCACAGACAGATCCTTTTCTGTAAGCTTTGGGAACTGTGTTTTATCACGATTACATCTCCCTTGTGGAACACCAAGTCCCACAGAGGCGATCCGGAAGGATAAAAGGAGGAGTGACGACAGTGAAGGACGAGAGAGCAGTCCTGGGGCATTTTAGTTTCTAGCTTTTGTTTATGTGGCAGTCTGCTGCTTTCTTTCCTTTTGTAATTAAAATTTATGTTAAACATCTGCCGGTTCCCGCCTCCTTTTTCCCTTAAAGGTGCAGTGTGTAGTTTTTAGCGGCATCTAGCGGTTGAGTTTGCGAATTGCAACCAACGGCTCAGTCCCCCGCTCACCCCTCACTTTAGAGAAGCTATGGTGGCCCATACAGGGCTAAGATGCCGTCGTCTGGAGACCGCAGAGAGCAATGAGGTTTGATTACAAAGGTAAATTAAGGAATTCTATTTACTTAATTATTCAATAAATCAATGTCATTGTGAATATTACTGTTACTTGTTCATCATTGTGTCAGTGTTTTTTTCACGAGAACAACATAGTGATGATACGCGCTCTGTAGAGCAGTTTGTCCATTAAGGGCTACTGTAGAAACATGATGGTGACTTCCATGTGAGGGGACCCACGGTATATGTAGTTATAAATCGCTCATTCTAAGGTAATAAAAACATAATAGTTCGTTAAGTAAGGTCTTTATACTCCTCTGAAAACGTAGTTATGTATATTATATTGCATTTCTGTATATAGATCATCCTAAATATTACACAGTGCACCTTTAACTATGAAAATTGATACATTATCAAAGCAGGTGGGATATTGTGATGCTACAGAAAAATATAGTTAAATTAGGTGTCGTCACTTTTAGTTAGTTACTACTCAACACTGCCTAGCACCATAGCAGAAAACACAGAAAGAAACGACTGGCCTAGAAAAACAAACCATTTCAGTTTTTTATGGAGTAGGGCACCATAACAGCGGCTTAATTAGTAATGAAAGCCATTCTCTTTGAAAGTCAACATCTGCTTGGGCATGTGTGGGTAGGGAACATTCCATCAAAGGTTTACGTAGGAATCTAATGCACACTCAGAAAATAGTTTGGGTTTCTTTATGCTGCACTGCAATGTTTTTGTATGGATGTCTGTCATCTCTTCCAGCAAGTCAAGCTGTCTGTGTCCTCACCAAGGAACTTTTAGGGGTGAGTATTGTGGCGGGAGGAGCAAACGACAGACACAGTGGGTGTTGCGTCAGGCCTCGGAGAGGCTTTTATTGAACAGAAATAATAAAATGGTGTCCAAAGGGGATGAAGTGTCCAAAATAAAAAGGGGGTCTGGTGTCCTCGTCGTGCTGCGGGGTTCGAGAAGGAAGGGTCCAGGTAAGGGGGCGGAGTCCGGCGGCCGCACGCGCTCCCCATCTCGGGTCCGGGGCACGAGGTTCGGCGGCATACGGGGGTATACGGCCCAGCATCCTGGCCCGTCAGCCGTCTCGCGGGTGCGGAACTCGTCACTCGACGCTCCCCTCCTGGACCCACGAGGACACCAGCGTGCATGCACAGGGAAGAGACCGGTCTCCCGAGGAGAGACGCACTCGGCATATAACAGCGGTGGTGATGAGGCTCCATTCACTTCAGGTGTGCCTCATCACACGCCGCCAGACCTGGCCGTTTTCAGCGCCCCTCCTCTCTCACACACCCACTCCCGTCGGGAGCCTGGTGAAGGGCAGCAATTAAAGGGATAGTTCACTTTGAAATTAAAATTTGTTATCTATCAGCTTACCCCAAGGGCATCCAAGATGTAGGTGTCTTTTTTTCTTCAGTAGATCCAATTTTGATGTTTTTAGGCCAAACCGTTCTAGTCTGTCAGTCATATAATGGCAGGTATAGGTCACTGTCTCTATAAGAGGGAAAAAGAACATGCACAGAGAAATCCAAATTAAACAATTCCCCATCGTAACTACACATTGATGGCCTAAGACACGAAACAAGCGGTTTGTGTGAGAAAACGAACAGTATTTATATTGTTTTTTACCTCTTGTACACAACCATGTCCAAGTGATCTGAGTGCGCACACGCATCCGGTGTGTGACGTGTATGTGCGCGCGCTCTGGCTCACGCTGCATTCACACGGGGCGTCGGCGTCAACGCTTGACGGAGGGCGTGTCTGAAGCGTGGTGCTGACGCGCCGTCATAGTTACAACAACCAATCACATACTTCTCTGGTGTTGCATGAACGGGATTGGGTATTTGCATGAGGCGATCTGATCGGCTGACGCCTCCGTTGACTCTTCAGACACACCCTCCGTCAAGCGTTGACGCCGACGCCCCATGTGAATGCAGCGTGAGCCAGAGCGCGCGCACACACACGTCACACACCGGATGTGTGTGCGCACTCAGATCACTTGGACATGGTTGTGTACAAGAAGTAAAAAAATATATAAATACTGTTCGTTTTCTCACACAAACCGCTCGTTTCAAATAATAATTTTGCAAAAATAATTCTGCTGTAAAGCAGCTCTAAAAAGAGACAATAGTAAACATCACATGGTGAAGGAGTCAAAGCTGGCCACAGGGTCTGTGCAGAGAACTTGTACCGATGGCCGTCTAGTTGACGAGGTCTTCTCAGGGAATTTGTCTCTAGGGCTCATCTAGTTGTCATGGTCTCCGTTGTGGTCATTTAGGTGCTGATACACCATCTGGTCTGGATACGGACTGGATCCGGGTGGCTACGGTGACCTCGGAATAAGAATAAAACAGAGTAATATTAACATAGATGCCATTCTTCTTAGAATGCAACAAGTTCATCGGGTATTATAGGAAGTGTTCCAGGTTCCAGTTGACATAATTAATGCAGCCTAGCAACTCTTTAATGGCATTGAATTATAGAAATATGATATTGTGTTATGTGCATGCTAGGTTAAAGAGATGGGTCTTTAGATTTAAACTGACAGAGTGTGTCTGCCTTCCGAACAATGCTAGGATGACTATTCCAGAGTTTGAGCACTAAACAGGAAAATTATATACAGCCTACAGTTGATTTTTGAGACTGCAGCAGACATGAAGGACTATAACACAATAAGCACTTAGTCAAGTACTGAGGAGCTAAACCATTCAAGGCTTTAGAAGTTATCAGCAAGATTTTAAAATGTATACAATATTTAATAGGGAGCCTGTGCAGTGTTGACAGGATTGGGCTATTATGGTCATTTTCTGGTCCTAGTAAAAACTCTAACTGCTGCATTTTGGACCAGCTGGAGTTTGTTTATTTAAGGGGTCATTGGATGCCCATTTTTTAACAAGTTGATATGATCCTTTAGGGTCTTAATGAAAAGTCTATAACATACTTTGGTTAGAATTTCTCAATGGTAGTGTAAAAAACACCCATTTTAACCTGTCAAAATCAGCTCTCTTTTCAGCAAGCCATTCTAGTCCATGTTGCTTTAAATGCTAATGAGCTCTGCTCACCCTGCTCCTCTCTTCCGTGGGGTGAAGAGCAGACTGTAAACTTCAGCCGCAAAACTTGCTAACTAGCATGTATTAGGAAAGGCGATTTGCAAAGATTCATAAAAAACCCTAATATTCACTTATTCTATAGATGAAGCTGGATCACAAATGATTTGCACGAACATAGATGCATTTAGGCAGATTGGGGATCGGCGCATTCCCTTCAAAAACTAAAGTAAGGTTCATCCTCCGTGTCTTCAGCGGCTCAGATGTCAGGAGTAAATAACGACTGCTATGTTCATTATTACATCCAACAACAAAACACCTCAATCGCTTAATCAGAGACATCTTGTCTTCCCCTGCACTGGAGTCGACACAATGGTGGACAGCTCTCAGCTCACTCAAGGTATAAGACAGCCTTGCCAATATACTATCGTGGGAGCGGCCTGCGCAGAACTACATAATTCTGACAGGAATCTCAGAACAGCCTGATTTGAGAAACGGGATTTTATAATAGTTATTTAAAAAAAAAACACTGGGTGGATTTTTATCATTATAGGGTGGATGTGTACACACACTTCCAACACACATTTATGTTCAAACAACATGTAAAGTGAATTTTGCATCCGATGACCCCTTTAAGTGCACAGAGCAACCTCCTGATAAAGCATTACAATAATCAAGCATTGAGGTCATGAACGCACAAATTAACATTTCTACATTTGACATTGACAGCATATGTTGTAATATAGATAGATTTTTATGATGGAAAAATGTGGTATTACAAATGTTAGAAATGTGGCTTTCAAATGAAAGACTGGTATCAAATTGCACATCTAGGTTCCTCACTGATGAGGAAGACTTGACAGAGCCAAGTGTTAGTGTTAAACAGTGTTCCAGGTTATTATGTATGGAAGTTTTTTTTTTTTAAACTCGTCTTTTTTTTTTCTTCTGAATTTAGCAGGCGGAAATTACTAGTCATCAGTTTTTTTTGTTTTGTTTTTATCAAGTATGCATTCCGTTAGTTTTGTGAATTGGTATGTTTCATCTGGCTGCAAAGAAATATAGAGCAGTGTATCATCAGCATAACAGTGAAAGCAAATACCATGTTTGCTGATAATCTCTCAGGGAGAAAATATGATATGATACCTCTTTGTTCACTGCTACAAATAGATGATGGTCAGAGGTATGATTTTTTTTCAACACTGTCTTTATTGATTTTAGAAACTTTAACATGTAATAAGAAAAATGATAAGAGAAAAAAAAAAGGGGGGGGGGGTAAAAATGACAAATATATAAAAACATGCACATACACATACAATACAAAGGTGTCAAAACAATGGTACATTAATATCAGGTGATGCATGATATGCCAAGTTACACAGAAAATAGATTTGGATCAGCGTCCTTCAAAAATCCTATAAAGGGATTCCATACTTTGAAAAACTTTTCTGGTTTTCCCTTAACAATATATGTGAGTTTTTCCAAAGCCAAGCAATGAGACAATTTTTGTAACCATTGTTTAACCCTCTGGGGACTGAGGTGATTTTGGGGCCCTTGAGATGTTTTGACATGCCCTGATATTTGTGCTTATTTCAGCTACTTATAACATACTAATGACCAACATGTATTTGTTTTTGTATTCAGCACAAACTTTGCTACAATATTATGTGACCAAGATGGATGTGCATGTTTGTATTTTTTTTAGAAAATGAGGGCTTTCTGTGTTTTTCCTTTGACGAGCTACAATAAGTTTGCTTGTAATAAAACAGAATATCAACAATTTCTTATCAGAGCTAGTAAAAGTGCATGTTACATGGAAAATATTTAGGACATTTAGGAACATTTTGTTTCAAAACCATGGATAAAAAGTTTAAAACTTTTTCCCAAAAACATTCAACTTGGGGACACTTCCATAAACAATTATATAAAGTTCCTATCTCTTGATTGCATTTTATAAATTGATCAGGAATGTCGGGATTAAATTTGTGTAGTAATTATGTAGTTATGTATATTCACATAATCCATCCAGAAGTTTGAACATCATATTAATTGAGGCCTTGAGGTTTGGGCCTTTAGACATATACTCTGCCATTCATCTTCTGTTATATTCTCACTTATATCTTGACACCATGCCAAACGTTTATTTTCTGTATTTTCCTTGCAATTAGTGGAGATTAGTCTATAAAATAAAGAAATTTACCTACCCCCATTGAAGTGGTTTAAAGTATTTATTTCTAAAGGGGACAGATCTGGCAAGAGAGGTGAATGATGCTGTGGCTTATTAATAAAATTCCTCATTTGAAGATATATGTATATATATATATATATATATATATATATATAATATATATATAATATAAAAGTGTTTTAGGTAAATCAAACTTTTGTCTTAATTCCTGAAAACTGAGCATAGTTTCATTATTAAATAAATCTCTCACCTTACTCAAACCTTTTGATGCCCAAATTTTAAATCCAGTCCAGTTTAAATCATGTGTCCCAGGTGTAAAGTTAGCGTTACCCAAAATAGGGGTAAATTGTGATAACTGTGGAACCTCTAAGATGTTTCAAAACTTCATACCATACCACAATAGTACTTTTAACAAAGGGATTGGAAGTGGCTTTTTTCAATTTGGGCAGGGGTATTGAGTACAAATACAGATTCGAGGGCAGATGCCCGGATGTACAGGCCTCAGTCCATGATAGAATTTTAATTTGTGAACCAAAACTTTGCTACTCTGAGCTGAGCTGCCCAGTAGTACCACTTAAGATCAGGCAACTGCAACCCTCCCCGTTCATACGGTAAATAAATAAGAGAGAGCCTCAATCTGGGATGTCGATTTGCCCAAATGAAATAGGAGAAAAGCTTCCTCATATTACTGAAAATATTATTTGGTGGAGGCAGGGGAATTGATTGAAATAAATACAAGAATTTGGGGAGTACATTCATTTTTTTATACAACCCCAAATCAGAAAAAGTTGGGACAGTATGGAAAACGCAAATAAAAAAAGAAAGTAGTGATTTCTAAATTTACTTTGACTTGTATTTCATTGCAGACAATATGAACACAAAATATTTCATGTTTTGTTTGGTCAACTTCATGTCATTTGTAAATATACATCCTTTCCTGTCATTCAGACCTGCAACACATTCCAAAAAAGTTGGGACAGTAAAGCATTTACCACTTTGTAATGTTGCCATTCCTTTTCACAACACTTAAAAGACGTTTAGGGACTGAAGACACCAAGTGATGAAGTGTTTCAGGTGTAATTTTGTCCCATTCTTCCTGCAAACAAGTCTTAAGGTGGGCAACAGTACGGGGTCTTCGTTGTCGCATTTTGCACTTCAAAATGCGCCACACATTCTCTATTGGAGACAGGTCGGGACTGCAGCCAGGCCAGTCAAGTACCCGTACACTCTTCCTCCGCAGCCAGGACTTTGTAATGTGTGCAGAATGTGGTTTTGCATTGTCTTTTTGAAATATGCATGGACGTCCCTGGAAAAGATGTCTTCTTGAAGGCAGCATATTGTGCTCCAAAACCTCTATGTACTTTTCAGCATTAATGGTGCCATCACAGAAGTGCAAGTTACCTTTGCCAAGGGCACTGACAAAACCCCATACCATGACAGACCCTGGCTTTTGGACTTGTTGCTGGTAACAGTCTGGATGATCCTTTTCTTCTTTGGTCCGGAGCACACGGCGTCCATTCCTCCCAAAAAATACCTGAAATACTGATTCATCTGACCACAGTACACGTTTCCACTGTGTGATGGTCCATCCCAGATGCCTCCGAGCCCAGAGAAGTTGACGGCGCTTCTGGACACTGTTAACATAGGGCTTCCTTTTGGCACAGTACAGATTTAACTGGCATTTGTGGATGTAACTACGTATTGTGGTACTTGACAAAGGTTTGCCAAAGTAGTCCTGAGCCCATGTGGTTATATCGCTTATAGATGAATGACGATTCTTGATGCAGTGCCGCCTGAGGGATCGGAGATCACGGTTGTTCAGCTTAGGCTTGCGCCCTTGTCCTTTACGCACTGAAATTCCTCCAGATTCCTTGAATCTTTTAATTATGTTATGCACTGTTGAAGGTGAAATATCCAAATCTCTTCCTATCTTTCTTTGAGGAACATTGTTTAAACATTTCAATAATTTTCTCACGTATTTGTTGGCAAACTGGCGATCCTCGGCCCATCTTTGCTCCTAAAGGACTAGACCTTTCTTGGATGCTGCTTTTGTACCAAATCATAATTACAATCACCTGTTGACATCAACTGTTTCAAATCACATCATTATTTAACCAATTTACCTCATTACTAGCCCTAAATTGCTCCTGTCCCAACTTTTTTTGGAATGTGTTGCAGGTCTGAATGACAGGAAAGGATGTATATTTACAAATGACATGAAGTTGACCAGACAAAACATGAAATATTTTGTGTTCATATTGTCTGCAATGCAATACAAGTCAAAGTAAATTTAGAAATCACTACTTTCTTTTTTTATTTGCGTTTTCCATACTGTCCCAACTTTTTCTGATTTGGGGTTGTATATTAATGCGTCCAATCTGAGATATTGGTAAAAGTAACCATTTATTAATTGACTCAGTGATTAACTTATTTATGTAGTTATAATTGCTGGAGGACTAATTATATAGGCCTGGGGTGATATTAATGCCAAGATACTTAAAACCTTCATGAGCATTTTTAAATGGGGTTTGGATGGGGGGTAAGACGTCCCGATTCTTTAAGAAATAAAATCATAGTTTTGGACTATTAATTTTATAGCCTGAAAAAGATCCATATGTTTTAATTAGGCTCCACAAACATGGTATAGATGTACTTAAATTAAATAGGAATAATATAATGTCATCAGCATATAAATCCAATTTATTTTCAAGACCTTCAATTGTAATCCCTGATACATCTTTATTTTTTTGTACTGCACTAGCCAAAGGTTCAATAGCTAATGTAAGGAGCAGTGACAGGGGGCATCCCTGGTGTGTGCCTCGTGAAAGCTGAAATGATTTAGAAATTATATTAGTAGTCAATATTTCTGCCATGGGATTTGAAAATAAAATGGATCAATTTTCTAAAATAAGGACCGAAACCAAAACGGAATAGGATATCAAAAAGATAGTCCTACTCCACCCTATTAAAAGCCTTTTTGCCATCTAGGGTGAGTAAAGCAGTATCAGGGGCTTCTTTTTAAAGTGTATGATATTTAACACAGTGCGTATATTATGAAAACTTGTCTACCATTTACAAAGCCATTTTGATCAGGATCAATCAATGATGGTAAATATTTATCAAGTCTACTAGCTAAAACTTTAGCAATAATCTTAGTGTCTGAATTTAAAAGACTAATGAGTCTGTAAGAACCATATTTTGTAGGATATTTTCCCGGCTTAAGAATTAAAGTTATGAGGGCAGAACGTATGGAGAAAGGGAGTTCTTCATTATTGAATGATTCATTTAACATATCAATCATTGGGGTTATCAATTTGTTGTGAAAAATATTATAGATGTTTATGGGTAGACCATCAGGGCCTGGCGCTTTCCCACTACTCATACAATTAATGGTTGCAGTCAAGTCTGCTTCTTCAATTGGTTGATCCAGTGCTTTAGAGGCTTCCTCGTTGTAACAATCAATCCACTGAAGGCAAGTTGTGATGAACCCAAGCACAGTTTATTTAAACAAGGTGAAATCCAAACATCCAAACAATTGAAGACTTGACTTGAAACAGACTTGGCTTGAAACAGACTTGACTTGGCATGGCATAGCATGGCATGAACAGACTTGAATCGAAACAGACTTGGCAAAAACTAGGGATGGCTGACGCGAAACTGACGTTTCGACATGGTGTCGAGATCCTGAAGCGCAGATGTTTCGAAACACTGCTCCGAAGTGTGATTCGAAACACCCATGTCACGTGACTAAGGCGAATCAAAGCATCGGGGCATTTCACAAGTATTTCGAGACCCGAATCTGCTTTTGATCGACAGACCTGTCTTAACCTAATTCCCGCAAAGTATAAAAGTGGCGTTAATGCAGTAGAAAAATGTATATATTTAAATAAAAATCTTTATATGTAAAAAATGCCAGACGTTGTGGCTTGATGTCTTTTATTAATGTAAATTTTTTCATGACCAAAATAACATATTCACAGAGTTCATTTAGTTGTCAGATGTTACAACACTTTACAAGAACAGAACAATAAAAGCACAACTTTTAAAGTCCCCCTGAAATCAAAATTAAAGTTTTTTGGGTCTTAAGGTTATCTATAAGGCAGTGTGCTCCAAAAGATATAAGCATTCGAAGCTTGCAGTTCGTCACTTCTGCCAAAACGGATCAATGATTTTTTTGACGTCACATCGTACTTCAGCTTCTCATCAAATCTTCTGACCAATCAAATGCCCTCTAGAACCCGAAGCGCCCACCCCCTACACTTTAAATAGACGCTGAAGCCGGGGCTGAGATCGGTCAGTTGTTCACAGTGTAGTATTTCCTGTACAGTAAATGGTACATAATGTAGGTGATAGGGAACGATTCAGACAGTGTAAATATGCTTTCGATTGGGGCAAATGAGGTCTGGTTTCACGTTGTGTCATGCGAACCGCGGCAGCGAGCACTGTCTGATCCGGACTTTGGCTCTGGTCCAGAGACGCGATCGCATGGAGCGAATCATATGCGCTAGTCGGCATATATTAAATACTTTTAAAACTACACAGCCTCAGCATGATTATGGCTATGGTTGTCAAATTAGACTATGGCTGTCAAATGTCAAATGTCAAAAATGCGGCTTTACCGAGCTCAAGTACGGCTCTGGCCTGAGCAAATATAAACAAAACACTATTGGCTATTTTAAAAAGGGGGCGGGGCTGCTCGACATGTCCCACCCTGTCTTCCTGTTTCAGTTCGAACCTAAGCTGACAGATTCTGACAACATGTCAATCGTGCATACTAACCACCCCCCCAACCCACAGGGTGAAATGACAAGCGCAACATATATGTTATAATTCATTAATTCGCTTAACTGATTCATTGTCAATGCTGTTTCAGAGCATTTACATTTACATTTATGCATTTAGCAGACGCTTTTATCCAAAGCGACTTACATTGCATTCAAGTTACAGTTTTTTACATTTGATCAGCTCTTGCTTTCCCTGGGAATCGAACCCATGATCTTGGCGTTGCTAGCGCCATGCTCTACCATTTGAGCAACAGGAAAGCTTGGCTTGAAACAGACTTGGCTTGAAACAGAGCAATACTTGAAAATGACCACTAGGTGTCACCGTAGAGATGGGTGTCGAATTGTTTCGAAGCCTCGGCACATTTGATTCGATTGTTTCAGTGTTTCATGAAGCCTCGCTCTGCCCACCACTAGCATAAACAGAAACACAACTCACTGACAGCAGGTTACACAGTACAAAGCTAGACAAAGCACAAAGGCAACATGAGGGCTATTTATATCAAACAATGAGGGTCACATGACACAAACCAACCAATGGGGAAAAAAAACAAGGCATATGCCTAAAGCAACCAATCACAACAGGCTTGTTCGCGATTAACTACACTAGCCTGCCACCGGCTGGCGAGAGTAGCCGCTTGCAGTCGGGGTGGAATTATAAGCGGAGACGTCAAGTCGGACATTTCTGCTCCCGGTAGTGATGCTTTCATGGTGTTTCCATACTCTTATCACAGATAAAGTGAATTAAATGCAATATTTGTCAAATACACAGAAACGTTTTTATGAGCAACAGAAACACTTTTTATATACTGCTTAATACAGCGCCATCTGTTCATGAATAAAGTTCAACATAAACATATACTATTTAAATACCAATAAAGTGGGGGTATACACTATATGCTTTTATCAGTATTTTTGAAACAAAAATTACTCAAGATAACAGTGCGACTACACTAAAAAAGCTTTTACTGTTATACAAAAAGATTTGTGAGCATTATTGGAATTTAATTGTTAGAATAAACACGCAACACACCTCGTGCTTGTCGTCACAGAATTTGACCAATGAGAATAAAGTGTGTCATCATCAAGGCTCTCGCAGCCGATTTTGAGCAACTGCAGCATCTTTTAATTTCGCCCCGACTGCAAGCATCTGGCTACTCTCACCAGCCGGTGGCAGGCTAGTGTAGTTCATCTCGAACAAGCCTAACTTCTTCTTCTAAGTCAGGGGTGGGGAACGTTGATCCAGGAGGGCCACTCTCCTGCAGAGTTTAGCTCCAACCCTGAAAAAACCTGAAAAAAAAACCTAACTGCATCCTGAAGACCTTGATTAGCTGGTTCAGGTGTGTTTGATTAGGGTTGGAGCTAAACTCTGCAGGGACACCGGCCCTCCAGGATCAATGTTCCCCACCCCTGTTCTAAGTCTTTGTTCCAATTCTATAATTTTAAGGGTGGATCTGTTTGTCTTAGAACTAGTAAAGCTGATCATTTGCCCCCTAATATAGGCGTTAAATGCCTCCCATCTTATTGAGGCGGAAGTCTGATTTTTATTACACTCAAAAAATAAATCAATTTGGTTTCCTACAAAATCAAGAAATTCAGGATTATGTGACCATTTTATGTTTAGACACCATCTAGATTTTTAATTTTATTTCTGAGAGTATATTTCAGAGATAATGATGCATGATCAGATAAAACGATACTACTATATTCACAGTTAGATATACAATCAATCAGGTCCTTTGAAATGTCAAAATAGTCTATTCTGGAATAAGTATGAAAAGATGAAGAGTAGCAAGAAAATTATTTCTTTGTTAGATTTTGAAACCTCCAGATATCAGTTAAATTAGGATCCTTTATATATTGATTAATTATATTCCTACTCTGTGAGTGTGAAGCGTCAATACCTGTGGAACGAAAGATAGGTATGATTTGAACCATGCAACAACAATTGGATGATAAGAGCAGGTCATTTGTAACTCTGATGAGAGCAGTCTCAGTACCATGATACGGTCTAAATAAATATAAAGCGATAAAGCCATAACTGTGATTAACCTGTCAGAAAATCAAGAGAGGATTCAATTGCGGTAAACAGAAGTTTATTGAGAGATCAAACAAGTTCGCTGGTAGGTCCAGAGCTCGTGCACAGCGTAGATGGAAGATGGACACAGGGACGCAATGGGCAGCTAAATCCACTGAAGGAATCCTCCAGAACCGGAGAGGAGATCGGAACCCCACAGGAGCGAGCACGAGAAGCAAGACAGGAACCCAGAGATACAACGAGGATCTGACAATGAGAGGAGTGTTAGCTGATCTTAAATAGCCCCAGTAACGAGCCACAGCTGGCGCTGATAACCCGTGATGAGGAGCTAGGACACACCCATTCACACCGCACATCACATGACACGCAAGGATGAGACAGTGAATCTATGAACCGTGACAGTACCCCTCCTCCTAGGAGCGCCCCCTGGCGCTCCCAGCCAACCTTACCTGTTGATTGTAATCATCAATAAGGGAGTGATCCAGAATGTCCCTGGCAGGAACCCAACTTCTCTCCTCCGGACCGTAACCCTCCCAGTCCACCAAATACTGGAATCCGCGTCCCCTCCGCCTCGAGTCCAGAATACGATTGACCGAATACGTTGGTTCCCCGTCTACGAGACGCGGCGGTGGAGGAACCGGGGCAGGCGGATTAAGGGTAGAACGAAACACGGGCTTTAATTTAGAAACATGAAACACGGGATGAATTCTCCTGTACGCTGGAGGAAGTTTAAGGCGGACTGCCACCGGACTAAGGATCTTGGTGACAGGAAACGGGCCAATGAATTTGGGAGCAAGTTTATTACAGACGGAGCGGAGCGGAATGTTCTTAGAAGAAAGCCACACTTTTTGACCAACGACGTATACGGGAGGCTTCGACCGGTGGCGATCGGCCTGAGCCTTAGTGCGCGCTCCCACTAGGAGGAGAGTCTCACGGGCCCTTCTCCAAGTGTGACGGCACCTCTGGATGAAGGCGTGGGCAGAGGGGACCGCGACTTCGGATTCCAGACTAGGAAAAATAGGTGGCTGGTAACCTAAACTACACTCAAAAGGTGAGAGGCCCGTGGACGACACTGGTAACGAGTTGTGAGCGTACTCAACCCATGAGAGGTGCTGGCTCCAGGAGGCGGGATTCTGAGTGACCAAACATCGCAACTCTCTCTCAAGGTCCTGGTTGGCCCGCTCAGTTTGGCCGTTGCTCTGAGGATGAAACCCCGAGGACAGACTGACACTCGCCCCCAGTAAATGACAGAACTCTCTCCAAAATTTGGAAACAAATTGGGGTCCCCTGTCGGACACCACGTCCATCGGGAGGCCATGAATGCGAAAGACGTGATCCACGACCGTAACCGCTGTCTCCTTGGCAGAAGGTAATTTGGGCAAGGGAATGAAATGGGCCGCCTTCGAGAACCGGTCCACTACGGTCAAAACGACCGTATTGCCCCGGGAGGGTGGGAGGGCAGTGACAAAATCGAGCGCGATGTGGGACCAGGGTCTCGAAGGGACCGACAGCGGTTGAAGTAACCCTTCTGGGGGTCGATTGGAAGTCTTACCACGAGCACAAACTGAGCAGGCCAAAACAAAATCTCGGACGTCACGAGCCATGGAACGCCACCAGAATCGCTGTTTAACAAGAGAGCTGGTACGATTCGCTCCTGGATGACAAGCCACATTGGAACAGTGACCCCATCGAATAACGTCGGACCGTAATCTCTCCGGCACAAATAACCGACCCGGTGGGCACCCGGGCGGAGGCGTTACCCCTTCTAAGGCTGTGCGAACATTCGATTCGACCTCCCATGTGAGTGTAGAGACCACGAGTCTCTCAGGTATGATACACTCGGGAGTGGACAGGCGCTCGGAATGATCAAAAATACGAGATAACGCGTCGGGTTTGATGTTCTTGGAACCCGGACGATAAGAGAGAGAAAAATCAAAACGACCGAAAAAAAGTGCCCACCGAGCTTGCCTGGAGTTAAGACGTTTAGCGGATCTAATGTACTCAAGGTTCTTATGATCAGTCCAGACAATAAAGGGTACCCCCGAACCCTCTAACCAATGACGCCACTCCTCCAAGGCTAACTTGACTGCCAGCAGCTCTCTGTTACCAATGTCGTAATTGCGTTCAGCGGATGACAAACGATGAGAATAAAACGCGCAAGGATGCATCTTGTCGTCCGAGTAGGAGCGCTGGGAAAGAACCGCACCTACCCCCACCTCTGACGCATCGACCTCCACCACAAACTGACGTGTAGGATCAGGGGCAATGAGAATGGGAGCTGAAACAAAACGGCTCTTGAGGTTGGTAAATGCAGCTTCAGCTGCACCAGACCACCTGAACGTCGTCCTGGTGGAGGTCAAGGCAGTCAGAGGAACGGCTAGTTGGCTGAAATTGCGAATAAAACGCCTGTAGAAATTGACGAACCCCAGAAACCTCTGCAGGGCCTTACGGGAATCTGGGGTTGGCCAATCCACCACAGCCCTAACCTTGTCAGGATCCATGCACATCCCCTCGGACGAGATGATGAAACCTAAAAATGGAACTGACTGTGCATGGAACGCGCATTTCTCCGCCTTGACAAAAAGCCCATTCTCGAGCAGCCTCTGGAGCACTCGTCTGACGTGCTGAACATGTTCCTGGAGAGAGGAAGAAAATATCAATATGTCATCCAGGTAGACATATATGAATTGATCGACCATGTCTCTCAGCACGTCATTTATGAGCGCTTGGAAAACCGCAGGGGAGTTGGATAGCCCGAAGGGCATAACAAGATATTCAAAGTGCCCCCTAGGGGTATTAAATGCGGTCTTCCACTCATCCCCCTCCCTTATGCAGACCAAATGATAAGCATTGCGTAAATCTAATTTGGTGAAGACGGATGCTCCCTGCAACCGCTCAAAAGCTGAAGACATCAACGGCAAAGGGTAAGTATTCTTTACCGTGATGTTGTTCAACCCTCGATAATCAATGCAAGGTCGCAGTGAACCATCCTTCTTTCCCACAAAAAAAAACCCTGCCCCAGCGGGAGAAGAGGAGGGACGAATGAGCCCGGCTGCTAGAGAATCAGAAATATATTTCTCCATGGCCTCCCTTTCAGGAACAGAAAGCGAGTATAACCTGCCCTTAGGCGGAGACATACCTGGTACTAACTCTATGGCACAGTCATAGGGACGATGAGGAGGAAGAGAAGCAGCCCTGGACTTACTGAACACCTCCTTCAGGTCGAGGTACTCCTTGGGCACGTTTGACAGATTCACCGCCTTATCCTGCAATGAAACACAAGACACAGGGTGACAAGCAGACACAAGACAAGACGCATAACACTTGTCGCTCCATGCAGAGACGGAATTCTGGCCCCAATTGATTCTGGGGTTGTGCCGGGTGAGCCAGGGATGGCCCAGCACCACCGGGGCCACAGGTGAGTCAGTAATAAAAAACTCCATAGTCTCCGTATGATTGCCAGACGTGATGAGTGTAACTGGTATGGTGGAGTGAGTGATGTCGGAAAGTGGTTGTCCATTGAGTGCACTGACCGGGATCTTGTGGCGGAGTGAGATGGTGGGAATCTTGAGCCGGTGAGCAAGGCCTCGGTCCATGAGACTCCCCTCTGCTCCCAAATCCAGCAACGCCGAACCGTCATGTCTTCCGGCTGCCCATTGCAGTCTTATCGGGAGGAGAGTGGTGTTTGAGGATTCGACCAGTGATACTCCACCCGACAGTAACCTCATGTCTACTGCCGGGCTTGCGCTTTTACTGGGCACCCGTTCAGGAAGTGCCCCGACGCACCACAGTACAAACACAATCCTCTAGCTCGTCGACGCTCTCTCTCCACCCGGGAAAGCCGAGCTCCACCAACCTGCATGGGTTCGCTGTCGGACAGGTAGCTGACCGTACGTCCAGGTTCGACAGGGGAATGATCGGGAACAATGGGTGACCATGGCTGATGACTAGCTCGCTGGTCACGTTGTCGTAGCTGAGAGTCAACACGGAGAGCCAACTCAATCAATCCATCCAGGTGGGTAGGCAACTCCCTGGTGAACATCTCCCTCTGGATCCGGTCAGCTAACCCATGCAGGAACATGTCCCACTGCGCCTCCTCGTTCCACTTGCACTCGGCCGCCAGGGTTCGGAACTCGATGGAGAAGTCCGAGACAGATCTTTCACCCTGGCGGAGATCGGCCAGTCTGCGTGCCGCTTCACGCCCGACTACCGCGCGGTCGAAGACTCTCCTCATCTCCTCATCTCCTCAGAAAGTGCGTGAAACGAGGAGCAACAGGAATGATGGTTCTCCCACACCGCCGTTCCCCATAGAGCCGCCTTCCCAGACAGCAGGGTGAGAACTAACGCCACCTTGGACTCCTCTGTGGCGAACGTCTGCGGTTGCAGAGAAAAAAACATTGAACATTTCACCAGAAAGGCTCGACATAAATCGGGCTCACCGTTGTATGCCTCCGGTGCCGGTAGCCGCGGCTCGCGTTGAGTTGTGCTGTGAAGAAGCGCCGGGGGAACGGGCGGTGGAAGTGGCGCAGTGGGCATCCTCAGTTGTTGAATTTGAGTGGTGAGCTCGGACACCTGTGCCACTAACGCTTGCACGGCTCGTCCCGTAGTGAGCATCTGCTCCTCCTGACGATCCAATCGCGAGTTGTTGTTTTCCAGTAATCCTTGATAGGTTAAGGCTCCCGCTGAATCCATGATATGGTCAGATCCTTCTGTCAGAAAATCAAGAGAGGATTCAATTGCGGTAAACAGAAGTTTATTGAGAGATCAAACAAGTTCGCTGGTAGGTCCAGAGCTCGTGCACAGCGTAGATGGAAGATGGACACAGGGACGCAATGGGCAGCTAAATCCACTGGAGGAATCCTCCAGAACCGGAGAGGAGATCGGAACCCCAAAGGAGCGAGCACGAGAAGCAAGACAGGAACCCAGAGATACAACGAGGATCTGACAATGAGAGGAGTGTTAGCTGATCTTAAATAGCCCCAGTAACGAGCCACAGCTGGCGCTGATAACCCGTGATGAGGAGCTAGGACACACCCATTCACACCGCACTTCACATGACACGCAAGGATGAGACAGTGAATCTATGAACCGTGACATAACCAATTGTCTAGGAACAAGTTTTTTTTGTTTTTTTTTAATGAGCAGCTTGATAACAGCCAGCTTGAAGGTATTTTTGTGACATATCATAATGACTATGACTTCTGGAAGCACCTCTTTTAGCAACTTAGATCAGTGGTTCTCAAACTTTTTACAGTTGCGTGCCCCCCCAGTCATATAACGTCCGTCTGTGTACCCCTTCTCTGTCACAAAGTATTTTAAAAACCTGCACATGTAACACATATACCTTTGTAAATGAACTCCCTTTATATGTTAATGGAATTAATTAGGGGTGGTTTAAAAGGCAGAGAGCAGAAACCATTCAATTGCGTGCAAGTTCAAGATCATTTGCGATTCATAGATTTCACATCTGAAAGAGACGCCTATGCGCGTTTTCGGTTCATATGTTCATTCTATGAATCAAACGTACGCATATTCGAGATATGATCGTAAGATCAAATTTAGGATGGTTTCTGCGCAACATTGTATATATGAGATATATTTTTTGAGATTGAGATATACAAAAAATATTTGAGTTGTGTGACAGTTTAGGGAAATACCTGTAAATGGCGCATCACACACATTGGGTTATCTGACGGAGAGACGCAAAGCAGTTTAAAGCAGAGTCCTGCACCGGTCCTGTTTGCTAAACGTGCACCAGCAGTACTTTACAGAACACCTGACCCGTTATCCCACAGCAGCACTAATTTAATTCTGTACCAGACCAGAACCGTTTGACATAAAGACTGCGAGTCGCGACCCGAACCGCACACGCATTAATCTACAACATCAGGTAGGCAAACTTATTCATTTTCTCGTGTAACACAAGCAATCAAACCAACATTAGGCATTCTAAGTTGGTGCTTTGACGAAAAACAGACACGCAGAGCAACGTGATAATTAACAGAAAAAAAAGATGAGAACGTGCCTTTCTGTAAACAATACAAAACTTGGCCGAGCATCTCGTGATCACTCTGCCAAACTTTAGAACAAATATGCATAGGCTAAATCACATCATACACATGCTTATAATTCTTCATAAATAAAGAAAATAACATATTCAAATATGAGCCTTTACGGCGATTGTCGTTATTATTGAATTTCATTAGTCATTAGTCATAATTCATTAGATGATTTATGCGCGGCTGTTCATGGAAAAGTGAGCAAGACACGACACTACCATGATTATGGTTAAATAAGAAAAAAGACATCTAATATAACGAAATTAGGCTACATTTATTTTCATATTAATATCTCAACACACCATTAGATTATAGCATCGTAACTTGTGTAGATTTATGCGTTTCAGCATGCGTTAATTTTGTGTCGCTAAACGTTTGCCTCAATAAGTTAAATTATGTCTTTCTTTGGCCTTCGCTCTGGAAGTGATCTGTTGATTCTGCTAAACTTTAATTAAAACCGAAACTAAACTATATAAAAACTAAATAAAAATGTGTTCACAAAATAAAAACTAAACTAAAACTAACAAAAATATTAATGAAACTAATAAAAACTAAACTGAATTTTATAGCAAATTTGAAAACGATATTAAAATAAAATGAATTTAAAAATTCTAAACTATAATAACCTTGGTGTGAACATGCTGTTACTGTAGTTCTAGACTAAATGTGAATGTGCTTTAATTCATCCCACTCGCAAAAAACTGATTTAGTATTCATCAAAATGAATTAAAACGGTGAAATGCAAACACAGAATATACACAAACCTGCAATAATTAAATATGTTAAACAACACACATGTATCTAATCCCATTTTATTAATCAACGTCTTTGCTGCTGACCTTTGATAATCCAGTTCAATCATACTGATAAGAAAAAATGACTTTAGATAAACTAACAATTGTGCTTCATTGTTTTTTTTATTGCTGAAGAGTGTTGAACTTCTCCTGCGCTCTACTCTTCACACGTGAATTACTTGAGGTTTATTCATTACACTTTTTGGTGTGAAATGGCTTTAAATTTGCTATAATTACAACTTCTTGTATTAAAAACAATCAAGCCCTGCTCATATTTAAAAAGTAACGCAATATTGTAATGCATTACTTTTAAAAGTAACTTTCCCCAACACTGGGGCTGCCACTAACGACTATTTTTATTTCGATAAATCTATCTACTAATTTATCGATTAATCGATTAATCTAAACGATTAATTTTCCACAAAAAAATCAACAAATTTACTTAAGAATATTTTATTAAACTATATTTTATTAAACCAAATTAAATCCAAATTTCTATGAAATCCTTTTTTTAAAGCAAAAGTAAAGTGCAAAATAGAGTGCAAGAAGATCACTGAAATCAATGTCCAGTTTTATAGTGTAAGAATGACAACATATCCACGTGTTCTAGTCTACTAATAATACAATTATTGTTATGGAGCTGACGAGACGTGAGACAGGCGGATCCATTTGCAAGGCTTTATTATTAAACATGGTCAATACAGGCAGGGTCGGGCAGTAGCAAACAAGTATGGCATGGGCAAGACACAAGAATAATCCAAGGGCAAGCGAGGGTCGGCGATCGGCGTACAATATCCAGAGGGCTAGGCAGAGAGAACAATCCAAGAACACGGGCAGGAATCAAAACACAGGAAATCTAACTAGGAATACAGGGAAACGCTTTGTATGCAGACTGGGCTAACAATACTCGGCAGTGGGTAGAAGAATGTCCAGAGTTTATGTAGAGTGTGTGGGTGTGTGTGATTGGGTGATAGTGATTGTGAGATTGTGTTCAGGTGTGAGCGTGATGATTGAGAACAGCTGTGTGGGTGCAGTGAATGATGGGAGAGTGACCCCTGGTGGTGAGTGAGGCAAAGTTCATGGCCAGGATTTGTGACATAGCCCCCCCCCAAGGAGCGGCTTCCAGACGCTCCTAAACAATCCTAGGAGGGCGGAGGAGCGGAGGCGGAACAGGGGGAGGGACGGCGGGCCAGGTCCATGTGGAAGCCAGGGCGGAGAGGATGGAACTGGAGCCCACCAGGGCGGAGCAGGTGGACCCGGCGCCCACCAGGGTGGAGCAGACAGAACTGGAGCCCCCCAGGGCGGAGCGGACGGACCAGGAGCCCACCAGGGCGGAGCGGACGGGACTAGGGCCACCCAAGGCGGAGCAGACGGGACTGGAGCCCCCCAGGGCGGAGCAGACGGGACTGGAGCCCCCCAGGGCGGAGCAGACGGGACTGGAGCCCCCCAGGGCGGAGCAGACGGGACTGGAGCCCCCCAGGGCGGAGCAGACGGGACCAGAGACCACCAGACCGGAGTAGGACCGTAGACCAGGCAGGAAACCATGTCTGAGTCTGAGATCTGGGGAGAAACAGAGACAGACAACACAGAGAGAGCAGAGACAGACAACACAGGGAGAGTAGAGACAGACAACACAGGGAGAGCCTTCCTGGTCTCAGGGGCCGTGGCAGAGCAGGTCTGGGAGTCACAGGCGGCCTCCATAGCCGTGCCAAGGCAGGACAGGAAATCCCAGACGGCCTCCATAGCAGTGACAGGGCCGGACGGGGAATCACTGATGGCCTCCCTAGCCGTGACAGGGCAGGACAGGGAATTACAGGCAGCCTTGATAGCCGTGACAGGACCTGACCGGAATTCACAAGCAGCCTCTATAGTCGTGACTGGGCAGGACAAAGACTCACAGGCAGCCTTCACAGCCGTGACTAGGCAGGACATGGGATCACAGGCGGCCTCTATAGCCGTGACTGGGCAGGACAAGGAATCACAGGCGGCCTCTATAGCCGTGACTGGGCAGGACAAGGAATCACAGGCGGCCTTCACAGCCGTGACTGGGCAGGACAAGGAATCACAGGCGGCCTCTATAGCCGTGACAGGACAGGGCGAGAGTTCATAGACGGCCTCCATGGCCGGGGCAGGACAGGGCGAGAGCTCATAGACAGCCTTCCTAGCCATGACAGGACAGGGTGAGAGTTCATAGACGGCCTCCATGGCCGGGGCAGGACAGGGCGAGGGCTCATAGCTGTGACAGGGCAGGCTGAGGATTCACAGGCGGCCTCTATAGCCATGACTGGACAGGGCAAGATTTCACAGACGGCTTCTTTAGCCGGGGCAGGACAGGGCGAGAGTTCATTGGTGGATACCACCGACACCTCTGGAGGTTCTGCAGCTAACGCCGCCACCTCTGGAGGTTCTACGGTGGTAACATGACAGGCTGAGAGTGTGTTGCTGGGCGCCACCACCTTGCAAGGAGCGGAATCGAGAACCACCGCTTCAGAAGGTTCTGCAGCAGGGGCTGCCACCTCTGGAGACATTACAGTGGACGTCGCTACCTCAGGCAGTCCACTGGTGGTGTACGCAGCCCAAATGCAACATAAAGCGATCCCTATCATGGGGAGCGCTTCAGACAGGGAAATCAGTTCAGGGACAGGAGGGCCAAAGTGAGTGGGTTTGGGAATACCAGCAGCGCGTGCAGACACCAGTGGTGCATCCCTCACGCTGGATATCGAACAGGGAATTCGAAGGACTGACCTTAAATCTCTGGGTGTGATAGACTCTGGCAGTTCGGCGAAGACATGAAGAGGCTCTTGCTGAGGAGCTGAGACGTGAAGAGGCTCTGGCTGAGGAGCTGAGACGTGAAGAGGCTCTGGCTGGACAGCTGAGACGTGAAGAGGCTCTGGCTGGACAGCTGAGACGTGGCGTGACTCTGGCTGGACAGCTGTGACGTGGCGTGACTCTGGCTGGACAGCTGTGACGTGGCGTGACTCTGGCTGGACAGCTGTGACGTGGCGTGACTCTGGCTGGACAGCTGTGACGTGGCGTGACTCTGGCTGGACAGCTGTGACGTGGCGTGACTCTGGCTGGACAGCTGTGACGTGGCGTGACTCTGGCTGGACAGCTGTGACGTGGCGTGACTCTGGCTGGACAGCTGTGACGTGGCGTGACTCTGGCTGGACAGCTGTGACGTGGCGTGACTCTGGCTGGACAGCTGTGACGTGGCGTGACTCTGGCTGGTCACTGGTGGCTTGGCTTGACTCGTGATGATCAATTATGCTTTGGCTTGACTTGTAACGATCAACTGTGGCTTGGCTTGACTCACGGAGATCACTGGTGGCTTGGCTTGACTTGTGACGATCAACTGTGCTTTGGTTGGACTTGTGACGATCAACTGTGGCCTTGCTTGACTTGTGACGATCAACTGTGCTTTGGCTTGACTTGTGACGATCAACTGTGGCTTGGCTTGACTCACGGAGATCACTGGTGGCTTGGCTTGACTTGTGACGATCAACTGTGGCTTTGCTTGACTTGTGACGATCAACTGTGGCTTTGCTTGACTTGTGACGATCAACTGTGGCTTGACTTGACTTGTGATGATCAGCTGTGCTTTGGCTTGACTTGTGATGATCAGCTGTGCTTTGGCTTGACTTGTGACGATCAACTGTAGCTTGACTTGACCTTTTAACATAGGCTGTGACTTGACTTGGTTCTTCAACATCAGCGGTGATTTGACTTGACTCCTTAACCTCAGCGGTGACTTGACTTGACTCTTTAACATCAGCGGTGACTTGACTTGACTCTTTAACATCAGCGGTGACTTGACTTGACTCTTTAACATCAGCGGTGACTTGACTTGACTCTTTAACATCAGCGGTGACTTGACTTGACTCTTTAACATAGGCTGTGGCTTGACTTGGCTTTTTAACATAGGCTGTGACCTGACTTGGTTCTTTAACATCAGCGGCGACTTGACTTGGTTCTTTAACATAGGCTGTGGCTTGACTTGGCTTTTGAACATAGGCTGTGACTTGACTTGGTTCTTTAACATCAGCGGCGACTTGACTTGGCTTCTTAACATAGGCTGTGGCTTGACTTGGCTTTTGAACATAGGCTGTGGCTTGACTTGGTTCTTTAACATCAGCGGCGACTTGACTTGGCTTGTTAACATAGGCTGTGGCTGCCATTTTGTGAGCGTGCTCTAGCGTGCTCTGTGATCTCACAATTGGGTGCGGTGTCTCGTTCCTCCGCGACCCCCACAGTGAATGCTGAACCGACCGTCAATAAAGCATAGTCCAGGAAATTACTTAGTGACAAACGAGGGCCATTTAGAATGATTTTTGCTTTCAACGGCTGGTTAAGGCCATCACAGAAAAAGTCTATTAATAAACAGTCTGGTAAATCTGAGCCATTAGCCAAAGCCAAATATTCCGTGATGTAACCCTCAAGTGATCGAGTTCCCTGCTTGAGGGCTAGTAACAGGATCGCTGTATCCATACCTGACCAATGTTGGTTGGGAAAGCCGCTGGATCCTTGTTTGGCCGAGTATTCTGTTATGGAGCTGACGAGACGTGAGACAGGCGGATCCATTTGCAAGGCTTTATTATTAAACATGGTCAATACAGGCAGGGTCGGGCAGTAGCAAACAAGTATGGCATGGGCAAGACACAAGAATAATCCAAGGGCAAGCGAGGGTCGGCGATCGGCGTACAATATCCAGAGGGCTAGGCAGAGAGAACAATCCAAGAACACGGGCAGGAATCAAAACACAGGAAATCTAACTAGGAATACAGGGAAACGCTTTGTATGCAGACTGGGCTAACAATACTCGGCAGTGGGTAGAAGAATGTCCAGAGTTTATGTAGAGTGTGTGGGTGTGTGTGATTGGGTGATAGTGATTGTGAGATTGTGTTCAGGTGTGAGCGTGATGATTGAGAACAGCTGTGTGGGTGCAGTGAATGATGGGAGAGTGACCCCTGGTGGTGAGTGAGGCAAAGTTCATGGCCAGGATTTGTGACAATTATAATAATAAAAAAACACTTTTTAAAAGGAGTATTTACCAGAAATATTATTTACAAGAATTTATTTTGGAGAAAAATATAAATGTGCAGTATTTCTGAAAAAAAAGAAAAGAAAAAAAACTTTTTTTTATTTAATTTTTTAATAAAATCAATTAATTGGAGATGCTTTTGATTATTAAAATTTAAAGGAATCATTAAAATGGAGTCCAGAAAATAATGGAAAACTGAATTTGGTAAAGATAAACTGTAGAACTCAATTAATTAGACAGGCTTTTTGATTAATAAAATTGAATTTAACCATTAAAACAGAGTATAGAAAACTGAAAATGGAAAAAACTGAATTTGGAAATAAAACGGATGTCATAGGGCCCTATATTTGTTGTAATAAAAATAGATGTAAGTGAACAATAGCCTTTAAAATTACTTAAAATACATATATAATAGCAATGTTATTCACACACTCATTATTCACACACTCATTATTCTCTACCTCATACTGTCAGTGTCATTTGCTCATATGCACATTTGCACACAACACTTTCTGAGTCTTGTAACATATCTTATCTTATTTTTTATATTTATCTTATTTTTTTGTGATTGGCTGCTTCATGTCAACCATGTTCTACCTGTTTGCACATTCCTCTCTGTACAGTCATGCTTATCTTAATATTTAATTCTACAGCATACTGTCATGCACATTCTTTTATATTTTATATTTTATTCTTTATATCTTATTTTTTATTCATTTTATTTTATGTATACTTCCCTTGTGTTGTATTTTTCAATATTTGCACTGTCCATGGAGCGGACCCGACTCTCATTTCACTGCTGGTTATACAATCTCTGTATGGTCGTGTATGTGACAAATAAAACTTGAAACTTGAAACTTGAAATGACGCAATAATAATTAGTTCAAATCAAGTATCAAAAGCAAGACATCATAAGGTTTTATTCAACAAAACTGTTAAAATACATAATGTATTATAAACAATAGAGCTAATTGTACATTACGCATTACAACAAGGGCCTGCAGGGGGCGCCAATGGCCTGACAATTGTTTTTACACATTACTGTGCAATCTAATCCTTGTTTAATATTGACCAAGCCCCATTTAATTCAAATGTCCACTTAATCTTTCATATTTGGCCATTTCTTTAGGACAGAAATGCTATAGCCACTGTAATTAAATTAATATGTGGACATCAAAGTGTGTAAACTCAGAGTGAGGGTTTGAGCTTTTATTTTGAAACCGCAATGTATTCTCCTGTGTTTGCGTAGATTTATACGTGATTTACTTTACCAGTCTGATGAAATGGCACACGTTGCATAAACCCAAACTCACAACAACATGCAGAGATTGAGTTTGAGATGCTCCACACATGTAAATGATAACAGTTCCTGTGGAACTACTGTGAACGCACAGTTCCTGTGGAACTACTGTGACGCACGTAACCTACACACATGTTAATAATTAAAGCGCATATACTGTATTAGAACTGCATCGCATATAATTATTTAATTAAATCGTAGCGTTTGTGAATTCATTGTATGCTTAATTATGATTTTTAAATGGGTTTAATATATCATGCAGCCTTGGAAAACAGTCTAATAATGTGTTTTATGGATTCTCGTCCGTGAAATGCGCCACTTCTGGTACTTTGCTGTTTATTCGACACGAAATGAAGTCGAGGATTTAAAAAAATCGAATAGTCGAATAAAATTGACAAATTGCTACAGCCCTATTTTGCATTGTCCTGCTGAAATACACAAAGCCTTCCCTGAAATAGACGTTGTCTGGAGGGGGGGAGCATATGTTGCTCTAAAACCTTTGAGATGCTGGCTTTTTAACTGAACGCTGACAACACGCTGGAAGGTCTCCCTCCTCTTTAGCCCGGAGGACACGGCATCCGTGATTTTCAACAAGAATTTCAAATTTGGACTCGTCTGACCATAGAACACTTTTCCCCTTTGAAACAGTCCATTTTAAATGAGCCTTGGCCCACAGGACATGACGGCGCTTCTGGACCATGTTCACATATGGCTTCCTTTTTGCATGATAGAGCTTTAGTTGGCATCTGCAGATGGCATGGCGGATTGTGTTTACCGACAGTGGTTTCTGGAAGTATTCCTGGGCCCATTTAGTAATGTCAATGACAGAATCATGCCAATGAGTGATGCAGTGTCATCTGAGGGCCCGAAGACCATGGGCATCCAACAATTGTCTTTGGCCTTGTCCCTTATGCACAGAGATTTCTGAATCTTTTGATGATGTTATGCACTGTAGATGATGAGATTTGCAAAGCCTTTGCAATTTGACGTTGAGGAACGTTGTTTTATTATTATTATTATTATTATTAACAACAATTTACAAACCTGAATAACAACATGATATCACATATCAATTCAACTTTCCCCCCACCCTTCCCCTGCGGTGTCTTTAAAATGGGGTTCCTAATGGATAGAAAAGTAAACATAAAACCAAAGCCACATGAATCATAAAACATAAATTCCAGCAATCAAGAATGCAAAAAAAGATTTAAAAAAAATACAGCGTTAAGCATTCATTCTGAGTCCTGATGGTTGTTTTGTGAAATATACTTGGAGATCTTCTCAGCAGCTATAGTCCAGATCTTTAATGTAGACATTTGTGCCAAGTTCACACGAGCCGTAGATAATTCAAGCATTATAATGTCCCAAAGTTGTATCAACCACTTGTACATATCCAGGCTATGTGGTGGAAGCCAGTGTTGCACTAACAGTTTTTTTTTTTGCAGATGTTAAGCCGGCCAGCCAAACAGTTTTTTGTAGCTTAGAGAAATTCAACAGAGAATCGTCACTCAGTAATAATATAGAGGGGTTCGCCGGTATAGGATAATCAATCATTTTTGATAAGATAATACACACCTCATTACAAAGTTTTTTTACTGAGGAACGTTGTTTTTAAAGTATTCCACAATCTTTCCAATCCAATCTCACAGATTAAAGAGCCTCTGCCCATATTTACTTCTGAGAGACTTTGCCTCTCTAAGACATCCCTTTTATAGCTAATCATGTTACAGACCTGATGTCAAGTTGCTAGATGTTCTCCCAGCTGAAACTTTTCAAAATGTCTTGCTTTTTCAGCCCTTTGATGCCCCCGTGCCAACTTTTTTGAGACCTGTAGCAGGCATCAAATTTGAAATGAGCTCATTTAGTGGATAAAAGTGTAAAATTTCTCCATTCAAACATTTGTTATGTTCTCTATGTTCTATTGTGAATCAAATATTGGCTCATGGGATTTGAAAGACTTTTAGTTTTCATTTTATTCAAATTTAAAAAACGTCCCAACATTTCCGGAATTCGGGTTGTACTTCTTTTAAACTAAAAATAGGAAATTATAATTTCAGTCTACTTTTTATGTACTTCTCAGAAATGTGCTTTATGTACTTCTCAGAAATATACTTAAAATGACATTTAAGTATACTTGACTTATACTTCTAAATTTAGTCTAAATTTATTTTATCTATACTTGTGCTCTGAGAATGTTTTCATTGTTGTACGGTAGGGGGCACTATTACACATCTTCTGTAGGGCCGAATTATCCATAGACGGGAATGTTCAAGTTAAAGTTCAAGTTCAAGATTTATTTGTCACATACACGATTATACAGAGAGTATTAACCAGCAGTGAAATGTGAGTCAGGTCCGCTCCATGGACAGTGCAATATTATAAAAAAACAACACAAAGAAGTATACATAAAATGAAATGAATAATAATAAAGATATAAAGAACAAAATATAAAATAATGTGCATGATAGTATACTGTAGACTTAAATATTAAGATAGGCATGACTGTACAAGAGAGGAATGTGCAAATAGGTTGTACATGGTTGACATGTAGCAGCAATCTCAAAAAAATAAATAAAAAAAATAAGATACCAAAACACAGAAAGTGATGTGTGCAAATGACACTGTCAGTATGAGGTAGAGAATAATGAGTGTGAATTAAGTGTGAGTGATTAATAAATTTAGATTAGATTAAGATTATTTTTATTTGTCACATACACAATTACATAGATAGTATATAACCAGTAGTGAAATGTATTCTCTGCATTTAACCCATCCTAAGTGAACACACACCCAGAGCAGTGGGCAACCATGTTACAGCGCCCAGGGAGCAGTTGGGGGTTCGGTGCCTTGCTCAAGGACATCTCAGTCGTGCCTGCCGGACCTGAGATTCGAACCCACAACCTTCCGCTTACAAGTCCGACTCGCTATCCATTAGGCCACGACTGCCCCTGTCAAGTGAAGTCATGATGATGTTAAGAGGCTGAGTTTGAGTTAAGGAGTCTGATGGCCTGGGGGAAGAAACTCCTCCTAAGTCTCTCAGTTTTTGCCATCAGGCAGCGGAAGCGCTTACCAGATGGCAGCAGAGTGAAAAGACAGTTACCAGGGTGATTTGAGTCTTTGATGATTTTGACAACTCTGCTTCTGCAGCGTTTGAGGTAGATGTCCTGCAGAGAGGGGAGAGCAGACCCTGATATGCGCTCAGCTAAGCGCACAACTCTCTGCAAGGCTTTGCAGTCTTGACTGGAGCTGTTTCCATACCACACTGATGTAATAATTTTTATAACCAATACATTGTTTAATTTAGCTCTTTGGTTTATGCTTTATTTTAGCTTTAGGGAATCTTACGATCTGATATTGATATGATCAATTGATATTAATCAAATCGTCCAACTTATACCTTATCTAACAATCGTCCAGCGAGTTGTTAGATTTAAGTATATCTGAGAAATTCTGTTTATTCTCGTGGCCACGATATAATAATACAGAATTATTTAAATAACCTTATGACAGTTATGAGCATAGGTAACGTAATCTGGGCAAAGTTTTGATTTGAATATTACACAACAGAACACAGAACACTTCTCTATAAATCAAACAAGAGTTTATTTGCTATCTTACTAAAATACATGAACTAAGCTAAATAACATAAAACAAAATACATACACACAGGCAATGAATTGTTGCAATTGAGAATGATTAAAATATAGCACTGTTTTGCTATTTCCACACGATTTTACCCGTGCCGATCATCAAGAGGAGAACTCTATTATCCTTACTCTTAGAGATAAATACCACATGATTCAGCCACTTTATAGAGATTTCGTTTGATACTTGCTTTAAGTTGTTTTGTTTCCTGGCTTGGGGAATCCCGTGTGTCATTGCGTGACATCACTCTGGGGATGCCCTTTGTTGGTTGGTTGACTCTGGGTGCTGTTTGACGCTCGAAGTTCTTCCTTGAGTTCCTTTCGCGTAGCTTCAGACTTTCAAGGGTTTCTTCAGAGATTTGACTAAGTATTTGTAGTGTTGTTAGATGATCGACCCAGACGTTAAGGTCGTGGGCGCTTATTCAGCGCGGCCAGTGAGCCGAAGCCAAAGTCTTTGCAAGTTTTGCGCACGCATGCAGCTGCGACAAGTCTGTGTCATAGGGTTTTAACCGGAGGCCTTCCGTCCAATCCCCAGAGGCTTCCACCAATTAGATTGTCCTTGTAGACGGAGCTCCGCCTACACGGCTCATTTTCCATGCAGTAAGTCCTCTCGCCTAGTTGCTTTAATCTCATGAGGAAAATATCTTAACACATTCTTTATGCGTTGTAATCATTCATTATTATAATGAAAGTTAACTTTCATCTACACCAACTTGTTGCATTTATCATGGCCGTTAAAATGAAACCAAATTCAGCATATTTCCTACACGTTAATAGTTTTCCTGCTAAGACACACAAAAGGGTTCAAATTAAAGATTAAAAACAACACATCATGCATATGATGCTATAAGTGTAGTACTCACTTTACAGGAGAAAATTATACCTCCAAAGATTACACAAAAATACCATTGATTACAATAACACAGTAAGCTTACTTTCATTTCATAAAATGCAACCTGACTATATATATTGTAAATATATTATATATATTGCTTTTGATAACAGCAACAGGTATTATATGTCTTTTGGTATAAAGTTTATGAGAGTTTGGATGTTCTTTGTTCAAGAAGAGAAATTGAGGGGTGTTTCAGTTTGGAATGTGAGAGAAAGGGGAGGTCAGGAAAGTCAGCTGTCCAGGTCATGAGAATGTCACGTTTGTGGAGATCTGGTCTTTCTTAGCTTGGACGTCTGTCGTAAAAACTTATTTTCTCGTTGATAAAAATCATTGAATTATGCGTTAACGATCAGGGGATCCATGACGTTTGTTGCTGGACCATAAGCAGATGTTTCGTCCTGTTTCGGGCGAGTTATGGTTAAGTGATAAGAACCAAGTGAAGTCCTGTTTTAAACCACATTCAAGATGTTCTCCTCCAACTTCTCCTTGTTTTAACAAAGTCTCTTGAGATAAGGAGGTTTTATGGCAGGAAATCGAAACTCAGGGATGTGCTTGCCATTATGTTCAGATGTGTGTGCGTTCTACCTTCCCCCAAGGTCTTACACTGAGATACACTGAGTCAATACACTTTCCATGGTCCTTGAATAGAAAGTTTTCAGGATTGTTGGTGAGACCCTGAATTTCCTCAGCTGTCGCAGATGGTACAGCCTTTGCCTGGCTTTCTTAACCTGTGTTTGAATGTGTGTAGTCCAAGACAGGTCCTCGGAGATGTTTACACCGAGGTACTTGAAGCTGCTTACTCTCTCCACAGGGGTCCCACTGATCATAAGAGGAGTGTAGGGCAGCAGGTGTCTCTTTCTGAAGTCCACAATCAGCTCTTTAATTTTGCTCACATTCAGAGAGAGACAGTTGTCCTGGCACCATGATGTGAGTCTCTCTACCTCGTCCAAGTATGCGGTCTCATCATTGTTGGAAATGAGGCCCAGAACCACAGTATCATCAGCAAATTTGATAACAGATGTGGATCTGTGAGAGGACACGCAGTCATGTGTGTAGAGAGAGTAGAGCAGGGGACTCAGGACACAACCCTGCGGGGCTCCTACATTCAGGGTGATGGAGTTTGAGGTGAACTGGCCTACCTTCACCACTTGAGGTCTGCCGGTGAGGAAATCTTGAATCCAGTCGCAGAGTGAAGTGTTTAGGCCGAGGCCTGTGAGTTTAGAAGTCAGCTTGATGGGGACTATGGTGTTGAAAGCTGAGCTATAGTCTATGAATAGCAGCCTTGCAAAGTTCCCATTGCTGCTGTCAATGTGTGTGAGGGAGGAGTGGAGTATGTGAGAGATGGCATCATCAGTAGATCTATTGGGACGATAGGCAAACTGAAGAGGTTCCAAAGTAACAGGGATGGATGAGCTAATGTGGCTCTTAGCAAGTCTCAAAAACCTTCATGACTATTAATGTGGGGGCCACTGGTCGATAGTCATTCAGGCAAGAGGGTTTATTGATCTTAGGCACAGGGATGATGATGATGGATTTTTTAAAGGGGGTGGGAACCACAGAGGTAGCAAGGGACTCATTAAAGATTGAAGTGAACAAACCAGCAAGCTGATCAGTGCAGGACCTCAGAACCCGGCCAGTAATCCCGTCAGGTCCAGCCGCTTTCCTGATGTTCACTCTCTTTAGTGCCCTCCAAACCTCGTCCTCCGACATGATGATCACATGATTATCGCTTCTCTGCCTGCTGCTTCCTGACGTGCTGCTCGGCAGAGCCGCGCTGCCGCCATTGCATTCAAAGCGGCCGTAGAATGTGTTTAACTCGTCGGCCAGCAACGGATCTGCTCTCACCTCCGCGGAGGATTTGTTTCCAAAGGCACAGATGGTCCTTAGTCCCTGCCACATGCGTTGAGAGTCATTGAGCTGAAAATGAGACTCAATTCTCTCCTTGTATCGATGTTTGGCGGCTCTTACTGCCCGTCGGAGAGCATAACATGATGCTTTATACTCGCTCATATTCCCAGACAAAAGAGCCTCGTTGTATGCTGCAGTGCGTTTGTTAACCGCATCACGGATTGTTCTGTCCACCCACTTCTGATTTGGGAAGGTCCTTACAGTTATCGTTTCTGTAGATTGGGCGAGTGGCCTGGGGCACCAGCCAATAGGGGGCACCAAGTGATTAAGATAATGACTATACTTTAAAATATTTTTCATGTTTTGTATATATATTTATTATTTTGAAGAGATGCAGATGCATAGAAAATGAACAGTTAATGATACAATATATACAGAGAGAATATAAAATATATGCACGCGATTGGGTCAGGTCACAGTATTTGCCCCTCCCCCAGTCAGAGTTGAGCATATTTATTCACAAATGGATAGGCAGCATCATTTTAGCGGTTGTGCGAAATGTACATTTTTAAAAAAGGAAAAAATATCACATAACAAGGGCTCTACAATGCGACTGAAAAGTACTGCTTGCGACTATCAAAAAATATTTAGGAGCACCTGTGCGACTAACTCGATCAGCATATGCTATTTGTGTTTGCGCTGAGGGGAGCTTCAAAGATTTCTACTGTGTTTTTGCAGCGTTGAGTAATGTATCGCATACATATGTTGATTCCTTGAATGCAATGTTAATCAGAATCCACTCACTGCTCAAAATACTGGAGTTGTGTTCATTGCTGAGTTATGCTTAAAGTGTAGACAGGGTGTTAATAAGAGATTAATAACAGCTTCATTGATTATAATGGAACTTTGTGAGATCGATATGAACTGAAGTGAGTGACAGCTTTTAAAGATTATTAAGGGAGTTTGCAAATGTGATATTAAATTAATAGAACAGTTCAATAAACAATAAGTTAATATTAAGTGCTGTACATTGTATGACTTTAACAATATTGCCTGATTTTGCTCTATTTCGTCAAGGAAAAGTTTCAAACAGTCACAGCCGAGCAGCTGCGCATCTCCATTCAAACACGGCATTGTTTCGTTTATGAATGAACCTTCGTTTTTTAAATGAATCTAGTGAGTCAATGTTTCAATTACCCATTCTTAAAGACAGACACTTGCTTCGTTCCTGAATGAATCAGCCGTTCAAACGAATCAATTGAATGAATGATTCAGTGATCAAATCAGTGACTTGCCGCCACCTGCTGGCATTTTTATTTTTAAAGTGTCATTTCAGTTATTTAAATCATTTCAATCAAACAATAGTTCTATATTCAAAATTTTATATTTAAAACATAAATATAAATATAAAATATATCTCACAACATTGTTATGAATTTAAAACATCCATGCCACCTCTGAGCCTCTGTAAATGTCTGTACCTTTTAAATTTACCTACAGGTGTATCTCAATGAATTAAAATGTCGTGAAAAAGTTCATTTTTTCTTGTAAGTTATTTCAAAAAGTGAAACTTTCACATATTTTAGATTCATTGCATGTAAAGTAAAACATTTCAAAAGTTTTTTTGTTTTAATTTTGATGATTAGAGCTTACAGATCATGAAAGTAAAGAATCAGTATCTCAAAATATTAGAATATTTACATTTGAGTTTCAATTAATGACCATCCCTACAGTATAAATTCCGGGTATCTCTTGTTCTTTGAAAGCACAATAATGGAGAAGACTGCTGAGTTGGCAATGATCCAGAAGATGAACATTCATGCCCTCCACAAAGAGGGTAAGTCACAGAGGGTCATTACTGAAAGGTGTGGCTGTTTACAGAGTGCTGTATCAAAGCATATTGAATGCAAAGTTGACTGGAAGGAAGAATTTGGGTAGGAAAAGGTGCACAAGCAACAGGGATGACTGCAAGCTTGAGAATACTGTCAAGCAAAGCTGATTCAAACACTTGTGAGAGCTTCACAAGGAGTGGACCGAAGCTGGAGTCAGTGCATCAAGAGTCACCACGCTCAGACATCTTCAGGAAAAGGGCTACCAAGCCACTTCTGAACCAGAGACAACATCAGAAGCGTCTTACCTGGGCTTTGGAGAAAATGAACTCAGTGGTCCAAAGTCCTCTTTTCAGATGAAAGTAAATTTTGCATTTCATTTGGAAATCAAGGTCCCAGAGTCTGGAGGAAGAGTGGAGAGGCACAAAATCCATGTTGCTTGAAGTCCAGTGTGAAGTTTCCACTGTCAGTGATGATTTGGGCTGCCATGTCATCTGCTGGTGTTGGTCCACTGTGTTTTCTGAAGTCCACAGTCAACACAGCCATCTACCAGGAAATTTTAGAGCACTTCATGCTTCCTTCTGCTGACAAGCTTTATGGAGATGCTGATTTCATTTTCCAGCAGGACTTGGCACCTGCCCACACTGCCAAAGGTACCAAAAGCTGGTTCAATGACCATGGTGTTACTGTGCTTGATTGGCCAGCAAACTCACCTGACCTGAACCCCATAGAGAATCTATCGGGTATTGTCAAGAGGAAGATGAGAGACACCAGACCCAACAATGCAGATGAGCTGAAGGCCACTGTCAAAGAAACCTGGGCTTCCATACCACCTCAGCAGTGCCACAAACTGATCACCTCTATGCCACGCCGAATTGAGGCAGTAATTAAAGTAAAAGGAGCCCCTACCAAGTATTGAATACATATACAGTAAATGAACATACTTTCCAGAAGGCCAACAATTCACTAAAAATGTTTTTTTTATTGGTCTTATGAAGTATTCTAATATGTTGAGATAGTGAATTGGTGGGTTTTTGTTAAACGTGAGCCTAAATCATCACAATTAAAAGAACCAAAGACTTAAACTACTTCAGTCTGTGTGCACTGAATTTATTTAATACACGAGTTTCACAATTTGAGTTGAATTACTAAAATAAATGAACTTTTCCACGACATTCTAATTTATTGAGATGCACCTGTACATGCCACTTTTGTGTTCTTCTGTGCCACCTTTGTAGTAGAAACTAATTTTGTTAATATTGATTTATTTTGATTGGTAACTTATTCTTCTTATTATACCTGTTCTTATTCTATTTTTTTATGTTGGAAAAGCTTATAAATGTAGATTTTTGCATTTGACACAATGACATACTTTTTAAAAAAATTAAATAAAAATAAATGCCATTACAAAAAAAAAAAAAAAGCCCCTGTAAATCACTTTAAGGAGTGAAATATTGCCTTGTAAATGGGAAGGCTATTTTTTGTTATTGATCAGAAGGTGCTCCTGAATTTTTGACAGTCTTTTTTTTAGATGGGGGGGGGGGGGGGGCACTTCAAATGTGGTCACCCTAGGGCACTACACTCAATCCGGGCATGATCTTCTGTACAGAATTTCCAAAACACAAGCAAAGAAGAAACCGAAAAATAACAGATGCTTCCACACGTAATCTAACATGACCATCAGACATAAAACAGCATCACAACTGTTTTACGTTATGGAATAAAATGTTGATCCATGAAGAGGTAATAATGACTGTCGAGCTTTGGTGTTGATTGACTCTATCTACATTTTGATTATAATTCTGAATCCAATTTATAGTCTTTTTTTCAGCTTTTTGTTTAAAATGTTGTTTATTTATTTCTTTATTTTTTTATTTATGACCCACATTCAAGTGTTTATAAAAAAGTATGCATGAAGCTAGAATGAAAGGTTATTGTTCACAAGCAGATACCCTGTTCTTTCTTTCTGATGTTTTGTATGTTCAGATTTTATATAACAAAATATATACAAATTAATAAATAGGGACATAGTAGTATACTTAAAGTATGATGTAAAGTTTACTTAAATAAAACTTAAGGGTATACTTGCAGTATAAAACTACTAAACTAGTAGTTTACTGAGACTATACTTCAAAGTGTACAAAAATGCTACAAGTATTTAATCAGTAAACTATCAGTATAGCTATAAATTCACTTTTAGTATAGTTGCAGTACAAACTAAAAACATAGAGGTAAACTAAAACTGCCCCCCCCCCATGTTTAATAAAACGTAAATTCGTCCCCCACAATTTTTTCGGGCAAGTCTGTTTATGTTTTCAACAAGAAGCAAGAGGTTTTCAAGGGCCAGTGTGAATAAATCTAGATTTAAATTCAAAGAGAAAAGATAGTCTATGCATGACTTTTTGTTCGTATCCAAAATGAGGCAATGTGAACATGTGTTAAAGAGCACTGAACACACTCATGAAGTATGTTTTATTCATACTCGAAGCTGTGGCTAAGCTGAGTGCAGACAATACATGCACGATTGCTACAATACATGGTTTATGTGTGTTTTTCAAGTCATCTCTAGGTAATAAACAATGTATCTAAATAATGCAGTACTAACTGACAGCATTTATTACAGTAGCCTATAGAAAATATTAAATATATTTTCTGCCTTATTCAGTGATAAAAAAATAAAATGAAAAAGTGTAATATATGAAAAAATCATATAATTGCCATTAGGAAAATATTGGGAAAAATATTACAGAATACAAATTATTGGTAATTGTCCAGCAGTGTATTTTATTTCTTAGCCAATTGAAAAAACACACACACACAAAAAAAAAACACTAAATAAATAAATCTTGTCAGTTAGACCAAAAAAAAAGGCATTTGACATACATTGCTGAAATTATGGATATGCTCCTACTTACAATGCTTTATATTGTGATTTAAAAATGTTTCTGTGTCATAATTCTGAAAGATGGAGACAAAAGTGTGATGCATCACAACAAAAACTTTCAGTGAGAACGGAGAAACAAACTCAGGCTGCTCTGGGGCCTTCAGTGTTTGTTGCAAGAAAAGTACCACCTTAAACACACTTTCTTTTCTTTATTATCTTTTTTGTTTGATTACATTTTTTTGTGTTATTTTTAACATGCAAGTATAATCATTGAATACAATTCAAAGTGTTTTTGAGGCCAGGCATGCTTCTTCATATAAAATGGTTTCTTCTCACAAATGGAATTGGCATGCCATGTTCAGTGACCATGAAATATAGAGACTTCATGTCTTCTGTCTAAAAGACAACTATGAAACATTTGTTGGGTATAAAATAAGGATTTGCCATAGAAACTAGTATATTCTGATGTCTGCAAAACATGTATTTATGTATTTTGAAAATATGACCCCTGCACAACACAAATCGCATTATGTACATGATTCAAACTTGTTACTTCTTAAACATTTGCTTTTTATGAGTAACAGAGCCCAAAATAATGATAAAAGAAGTAAAACATTAAACAATATGATACATTTCAAAGAACTGAATGCAAGAATCTCCCCTTTAGATATTAAAGTTTTTTTTTTACTGTATGTAATGTGCATGTTTTAATTTGTACTTCTATCATTTCTGTGTGATGGCAATGCAATGAACACAACCATGACGTATAAATGAAATTATTATAAAAAAATTATTTAAATAATAACTTATTTTTATATAATGTGTAAACTTATTCACGTATTATATAGCACCAAAAATATAATCATCACTCTAGACTACTTTCACTTTCTCAATTTCAATTTCACCGTTATTTTCATCACATTCAGAACTTTAACATATTCTTTTAGCCATTGTTCTCTAAAATATGAAAATCAGGTATGCCTGATAAATATTTGCATTGCTATTTGTGTTGCCAAACCCTTAGGGAAACATCCTTTGGATGATGCTTTTGTGCTCTCTTTCTAAAAATAAATGCAGCAAGAAGGTGTTTGATAAAATTAAACTGATCTGTTGTATTTCTTCCCTGGGGAATAACACTAAAAGGATATTAAACATGCTGTCCTTGCTATTGAGACACAAAATAGATAATTTTCACAAGCTTATTTTATTCTCTGCTACGATAACACAATATACTGAGAACACACACACACACACACACACACACACACACACACACACACACACACACACACACACACACACACACACACACACACACACACACACACACACACACACACACACACACACACACACACACACACACACACACACACACTTAAAATAAATAAATACAAATATGAGACAGAGAGAATTTTCACAACTCTTCAACTTCATCAAAGTTAATGAAATTTTTTTTTTTTTAATGTTTCATTAAAATTTATTTACTTATGTCAACACTTTTGACATAATCTGAGAATCATTTCTGTGGCAGATGTTAAGGAAATTTAAATGTGTGGGCAGGATCTGCTTCATATTCACATATATTCATTTTGTGTATTGGATAGAACAGGGGTGCCCAAACTCGGTCCTGGAGGGCCGGTGTCCTGCAGAGTTTAGCTCCAACTTGCCTCAACACACCTGCTGGGAAGTTTCTAGTATACCTAGTAAGAGCTTGATTAGCTGATTCAGGTATGTTTAATTGGGGTTCGAGTTAAACTCTGCAGGACACTGGCCCTCCAGGATCGAGTTTGGGCACCCCTGGGATAGAACATCTGCGTGATGTGACCGTTAATATACAGAGGGATTCTTGGCAATTGTTATGTGAAAAAAAACTTTGGGTTTTGGGTCTTCCATGTCTCTTTAATCAAACACACCTGATTTAGATCATCAGCTCATTAGTAGAGACAATCCAAGACCTGAAATGGGTGTCAGACAAAGGAGAGAAGCTCTGGGAAAGTGGTTGGGAACCACTGTCATACAGTGTGCTCTGATTGGATAAAGGACATTTTGGCAAATCTAGTATGCCTTACAGATACAGTATTACATATATACAGAAAAGTGCTGTATATACAAGCACAGTACAAAATGAGTTTAAATAGTATGAATATCACATTACAAACAGCCAGTGGAGTCAAGGTTATGATCTATTTGAGATTGAGTTGGTTTTGCATTTCTGTTCCTGTTTCTCTTTGTTCCTTGTTCTCACTTCTGATGCTTTGTGCTTTAGTTTGTCTGTTATTGTCATTTCTATGTTTGTTGTTCTGTTTGTGCCTGAAAGCATAGCCGTGGGAACTAGGGGTGCTGAGGGTGCTGCAGCACCCCCCGCCACAGGGCTGGGTCTAATTTTCCTTGTGCCCAGGATACTTAACTTTTGTGATAGTTTTGTGATTAATTACATATTAAAATGACCAGAAATATCCCTAGTGCGTTTGCATTTTTCTTGCGCTCCTCCCGCGTCCTCCCCCTCACTGACAGAATTTCATGTGAAATGTTCACGCGATATTACAGTAATTTTAAATTCCGACTTGTAAAAAACACTCACGTCCTCGTCCTTTTTATGAGTCGTTTTCCGAAGGTCTTTCGCTTCTCAAGATGGCCACCGACAACAGTGTTGGGGAGTAACTAGTTACATGTAACGGAATTACGTAATTTAATTACAAAATAAAAGTAATTGTAATCAGTTACAGTTACTGAGAAAAAATGTGTAATTAAATTACAGTTACTTATGAAAATGTTAAGGATTACAAAGGGGGTTACATCTGATTTTTTTTCACACACACTCCCACATACAGATTTTATGGATTTCTTTCATAAATTGCATTGACTGCTCTAAATTGTGAAACACCAATGTTTCAGAAGTTTATAACATGCTTTAAATATATTTATAACATATCCGATAACTCTTATATTTCCTATATGGGTTTATGTATATGCTTTATTTTTTTTAAGACTAACTTTGTCTAAAATCCCCCACCGTGCCCCCCAGATAAAATATGTTCCCATGGTTATGCCTGAAATAATTATTTTTGAGAGTGTTTTGTATTCATTTGAGTTTGTTAAATTTGTATGTTTGTATGTTTTGTATGTTTCAAGCCATCCGTTGTTTCCCTGTTTCCTAATTTTGCCTTGATCAATGGTAACTTTGTGAACCCAACCCTGGTCGGGAACAGGGGCCCGTTTCAATAAGGAGGTTCAACCAACTCTGAGTTTAAACTTGAACTCTGAGTTGACTTACCGTGAGATGGGAAAGTCAGTTTTTGGTTTCAGAACGACTGAATTGTGTTAGTTCATTCAACTCTGAGTACGTGCAGCACGACTATGAAAAGTCATGATCAGTGGAGCTCCCAAATTACGATTCAACATGGCAACAGCACCCGACAAAAAGACGTCCATGTACTTCCATCAATACGTAAGTTTAATTCTTGGTAACTGTTAATAACTGTTATAATATCAGAGGTGAAAACGGTAAATTATTAAACTATTATTCATTTTAATAGTATCCCATGGCGAAAAAGAGAAAAAAGAAACAAGACCATGGCAGCAGCTAAAAATGAAGTATAAAAACACAATTCAATCAAGGTAAAGTTTTAAGCATGAAAGGTTCATGGGTGTAGGCTAAATGACTTTACAAACATTTGACATGAAAAATATCATTCGGTGTCTATTTCAACACGCTGCAGCTTTTTCCACATAGTCTAACACTCGTTTCACATAATGAAATATTCTCCAATCAACCTGTTACATTTCTTATTAGAGTAATAAAATTAACTACTGACTTGTACTTGTACTCAGTCGACGGCAAGAAGGCAGATGCTCACAAAATTGGGGGAGGACCAGTACCAGCACCACTGACAGATGAAGAGGAGATGGTCAAGTATTGGAAGAATTTTAAAATCCAAAAGGAAAAAGAATAACTGTTGCTTTTGTATTTGTAGGAATTAAAGATGGCCAAAAAAATTGTGAATAATTTGTGTTTATTTAACAGCTGTGGTGGTGGTTATGGCATCTCGTAGCTACTACCCCTCCATCTGGCATCCTTCCATTCCATACAGTAATCAGTTTCATTTTCAGAAGGTGTGACGGTGGGGATATGCGTGTCATCAGTGCATACAACCACACTGGAAATCCTGAAGGAAATTCTAATTACTTCCAGAGGTCGCAGCAAGATGTTATCAAGTGAATGTCATTCATCAGATTAGCCTCATTTAAATAGATTGCTACACCACTGACCTACAGTGCTGTGAAACTCCTCTTTGACGCATTTGTGCTCAGGAAAAAATTATCAGAATGAGTGTGAGAGGGATGCACACTTTCCTTATCGGTTTGCATACAGCGGCCTTACTTTTTTTTTGTTATAAACAGATTTAAAAAAAAAAAAAATTCACACATAACACAACATAACATCCAAAATATAACAAAACAAAACAACAGACACATACTCAACATCTTAAGGTCCAATCAAAAGGGAGGGTGAGAGGGAAGGACAATAAAAACACAAAAGTCACTCCTTTATACAATCATGTATATCCATCAAAAAACACTGCCAAGCATCAATGGTCGAGGGCCTGGCCCCACCAACTCGCGCCGAGGACATTAGTAAGGCCGCTGTATGCAGAGTGGTTCGGAAAGTGTGCGTCGCTCTCATGCCCTTTCTTAAAATTTTGTGTTGTTTCACAGGACTGCAGGCCAATGGTGTAAAAATCAGTTTATGAGGCTAATCTGACAAATTACATTCACTTTCTAACATCAATTATGCTTAAAGCTTTACCTGATTGGATTATGTTTTTATACCATTTTTAGCTGCTGCTATGTTCTTCTTCTTTTTTTTTTTGTCATTGAGATAACATTAAAAAATGAATGTTAGTTCAATAACTTACCATTCTGCCAGTTTTCACCTCTAATATTATATTAACAGTGATTAACTTATGCAGAACTTTTTTTTGTCGGGCGCTGATGCCAAGGTGAATAATAATTTCAGAGCTCCATTGATCATGGCTTTATATAGTCATGGTGCCTGCACTTAACTTAAGAGTCAGTTGAATGAACTAACTCAAATAACCTGTTCTTAAACCAAAAGCTATGAGTATCCCACCTCAGGGCAAATCAACTCAGAGTGCAAGGACCCCAGGTGAAGAACCGCTTGCCCAGGCTGTGGATTAAATGTAATAATGTTGTAAATAATGTTCAGTTTCTTGCACAGACAGATTGTTCTGCTTCATAAGGCCTCAATGTGTTACAGTGGGGGAAAAAAATATTTGATCCCCTGCTGATTTTGTACGTTTGCCCACTGACAAAGAAATCATCAGTCTATAATTTTAATGGTAGGTTTATTTGAACAGTGAGAGACAGAATAACAACAACAAAACAACTGATTTGTATTTTAATGAGTGAAATAAGTATTTGGTGGCAAAACCCTTGTTGGCAATCACAGAGGTTAGACGTTTCTTGTAGTTGGCCACCAGGTTTGCACACATCTAAGTAGGGATTTTGTCCCACTCCTCTTTGCAGATCCTCTCCAAGTCATTAAGGTTTCGAGGCTGACGTTTGGCAACTCGAACCTTCAGCTCCCTCCACAGATTTTCTATGGGGTTAAGGTCTGGAGATTGGCTAGGCCACTCCAGGACCTTAATTTGCCTTGGCCATGTGTTTTGGGTCATTGTCATGCTGGACAATCCACGACCCATTTTCAATGCCCTGGCCCTGACGGTACATGGCCCCATCCAGCGTCCCTTTGATGCGGTGCAGTTGTCCTGTCTCCTTAGCAGAAAAACACCCCCAAAGCATAATGTTTCCACCTCCATGTTTGACGGTGGGGATGGTGTTCTTGGGATCATAGGCAGCATTCCTCCTCCTCCAAACATGGCGAGTCGAGTTGATGCCAAAGAGATCGATTTTGGTCTCATCTGACTACAACACTTTCACCCAGTTCTCCTCTGAATCATTGGCAAACTTCAGACGAGCCTGTACATGTGCTTTCTTGAGCAGGGGGACCTTGCGGGTGCTGCAGGATTTTAGTCCTTCAGAGTGTAGTGTTACCAATTGTTTTCTTGGTGACTATGGTCCCAGCTGCCTTGAGATCATTGACAAGATCCTCCCATGTAGTTCTGAGCTGATTCCTCACAGTTCTCATGATCATTGAAACTCCATGAGGTGAGATCTTGCATGGAGCCCCAGACCGAGGGAGACTGACTGCAATTTTGTGTTTCTTCCATTTGTGAATAATTGCACCAATGGTTGTCACCTTCTCACCAAGCCTCTTGGCGATGGTCTTGTAGCCCATTCCAGCCTTGTGTAGGTCTACAATCTTGTCCCTGACATCCTTGGACAGCTCTTTGGTCTTGGCCATGGTGGAGAGTTTGGAATCTGATTGACTGATTGCTTCTGTGGACAGGTTGTCTTTTATACAGGTAACAAGCTGAGACTCCCTTTAAGAGAGTGCTCCTAATCTCAGCACCTTACCTGTATAAAAGACACCTGGGAGCCAGAAATCTTGCAGATTGATAGGGGATCAAATACTTATTTCACTCATTAAAATGCAAATCAACTTATAATGGGGTAAACAGTTCAGTCCCCCCCCCATTAAACATAAGAAATGCTGGATGCAGGAACACTTTAGTTTTTGCAATTTTATTTGCAAAATAAGTTTTTCAAAAAAATTAGAAGGTTCTATATGAGTGCACATCTTAATAATATTTAAAGAAAATAAACACATTTAAAGACAATCGCAACATGTCTAATAAAATATGCTTTGTCTTGGGTTAATAGACTGTAACCCCGTTTCCTGAAAAAGCAGTAACGAGATGCTGTTTTTCATTAACACTGATGAGAACATTCGACCAGTTGTGAAGCATGTGTGGCAAAAATGCCAAGAATTTGATTTAAATAATCTCGGTTGGTGACATCATTGGAATCCCTACACATGAGAGGTAATAAATAGACCTGAAACGGACATACCTACAGGTTATACCTTTGTTTGAAGGGATGTTCAGACATGCCCACAGAGCAGCAATGAGGCGCAGCATCTCGTTACTGCTTTTTCAGGAAATAGGATTACATTCAAGTAACCCTAGACATTCCCTATCAAAACCTACACTCAATTCTGCATTTCATTAACACTGATGGGAATGAGAATACAGATGCCACCGCACTGGAAAGTCTCTGGACCCCTCAAGATTGTGTAGTGTGTGTGTGCACAAATACTGAAGAGGTCTAAGACATGAGTTTGGGATATTGACTCAAGGACATGCGAGCCCGGAGTAGCATGGACATCCAAACTATAGAATCTGATTAATTGGTGTGGGGAGGACTACCCTGCTGCATCACACACTTGTTGCAACAGGACACCTCTTGCTAGATCCTTAGAGGATGCAACCCTGGTTGAATAGGTCCTAACTCCTAAAGGTGAAGCTTGGCCGTGCCTCGTAGGCAGAGCTGGGTAGTAACGGATTGCGTGTAATCTGGATTACGTAATCAGATTCCAAAAATTAAGTACTTGTAATTAGAGTAAATTACATTTACATTTAGTCATTTAGCAGATGCTTTTATCCAAAGCGACTTACAAATGAGGACAATGGAAACAATCAAAATCATCAAAAGAGCAATGATATGCAAGCGCTAAAACAAGTCTCAGTTAGCTTAATGTAGTACACGTAGCAAGTTTTTATTTTATTTTTTTATAAAATTATATAATAAATAAAAAGGAAACAGATATAATAGAAAAAGAATAGAGCAAGCTAGTGTTAGAGGTCTTTTTTGCTTTTGTTAATTGTATAATAAATAAAAAGAAAACAAATAGATACTGTAGAATACAAAAAGATTAGAAAAACTAGTGTTAGGTTTTTTTGAATGAGAGTGAATGAATAGAGTTCGTCTAAAAGGGACAAGTTTGTTTTTAAAGAATAGAATTAGAATAGAGAATGCTAGAGTTCGAGTTTATATTATATTATATTTTTTATTAATTTTATTTTAAGAAAATTAAATTTTAAAATACACTACAGTTACTTCTCTGGCGTAAATGGTGGAGGACAGAAGTCTTCAAGAATGACTGGGCTAGAATAGAACTTTATGAAGATAATTAGGGTTAGGGTTCAAAATAGTTTTGACAAGCCCAGGGGCAATAACTTCTGAGGGCATAACTTTTTCTAGTGGAGGGATCACTAGCACTTAGAATAGTGCTACATCAGCTCTTAGTTGGTCCTTTTCAGGGGCCAGACATGAAGGTTCCTTAGCTCGAGAAGATCGAGAATCGAGAAGATGACCTCTCCAGATCCTTTGGGCAGCCATCTTAGACCGCAAACCAGCCCGTGAGGTATGTGTTTGTCATTAACTAATCTTGTGAACAGGGGCGCGGGAACAGGGGGTACTGAGGGTGCTGCAGCACCCCCTGCCTTTTTTCTGTGGGCAACTGTAAACTATTGTGAATAAAAAATAAATAATAATATATATATATATATATATATATATATATATATATATGCTATATATATATATTATATACTGTATATTTATACTTGAATATTTGGGATTTGACTATGAAAAGAGATTTGATTATGTTTGAGTTTTGAGTTTGCCCATTAATTTAACAGTTGTAAGAATTAAAGTTCTCAAAGTTATTAAACTGATGCAGGGCTACTTGATGCGCACGTTGCGCACATCCTGCCAAATCACGGTCTTGAACAAGAGCGCTTCAATGATGAACCGAAACTCGGCAACTGGAAACTGGCTCACAGATATGATAAATATATCTATAGAAAGCTTTAAATTACTACTTTAAAACGAAATAATTCAAAGCAAAGCAAAAACTCTTCATTAGCCTATGTAATCTGTTAAAATATATATATTTCTCTCTGCGCGTCCAATGAGGAGATGGAGAGTCATTTTTTTCCCCATCACCAAATAAAATCTAAAATATAAAAATAAGGGAGAGCCTAAAACAGGCCTGATTATAATTTGCGTTTTATTTTATAATTGTCTTCAATAATAAAAAAAGTATGTAAATCGTTGTCCTTGAAATTTAAGGGATTTTCTGTGACGCAATTTTGTCTGACTGATAGACCTATGTGAATTATTTATTGGCCTATATCTTTTTAATCCATGCAGCAAATGCTTTAAAAACAGCTTTAAAATTACTTTATTGCAATCCAGATGCTTTTAAAGAACTTTTCACTATACATTTGAAGGGTTTTTAAGCTTGAATGTGGCTTGAATGTAAAGCATTGTTATGAATTCATTGTAGCACATTCCGATTTGTAAAATAGCTAATTGTTGTCTAACACGATCTCATGAAAGTGTGCAGGCTATAGCACAATTTTCTGTTTTTATTTGGCGTAATATTTATATGCAGAAATTGACTACAACCCCCCCCCCCCAGCACCCCCTACATAAAACACCTTCCCGCGCCCTTGCTTGTGAAGGCAACACGCTCCTAGAGTGGGACCCAAAGTCTGAACCACATGAGCCCCTTTCACACAGAGATTCCGGAAAATACACGGGTAATGTGGTGCGGCATTTGTTCCCGGATCGTCAGATTTGCTGCATTCACAGTGCCAGTGATTTTCCGGAATCTGTGCGTGCATTCACACACAACCCGTAAAGATCCCATAAAGACACGTGACCTTTCATGTGAAGTGTATAATGCGCGCTCACCATTTCACTAAACTGGAGAATGATTTCAGCTTCAGCGCGGATAGTGAGGAGCTCCCTGATCACTGCTTCATTCCAGTTTACATATTTTTCGTCATGTGAACGTTGATCTGCCTTCAAAACACCCGGTAAAACAGTCGAACGATAAAGTGCGTCATCACTACGACGCACCCTTTACGGCATTGATCCGGCTTTTGTTCACTCAGCGCTCGTTCCGGGACTGAACCCGGCAATGTTACTAGGTCCCAACCCGGGATCAATCCCGGAATTAATCCCGGGACGTGTTTGCGTTCACACAGAAGGCACTCCGGCAATTTTCTGGCAATTTTCCAGGACCAACGTGCAGTGTGAATGGGGCTATAGAAAGGGTACAAAGCCTCCAGGGCATAACCCTTATCTTCCTCTGGGGATTGGCCCTTGGATGAAATCCCCTGGCTCTGAGCCACAACTGAAATGGTCTCATGTGCAGGAGGCCCAAAGGTATCAACGTGGATGCAGCCGCCATGAGACCTAGAACATTTTGAAAGTTATGAACAGTAACTTTCTGGCCTAGCTTGATATTCTTTATGGTGTTTAGAATGGATTCGACCCTTGCAGGAGACAGCTGTGCCCGCATTGTGATTGAATTACATACAACCCCAAATACGTCCTCTTGGCAGGAGAGAGAACACATTTCTTGGCGTCAAGTCTCAACCCCCGAGATTTGAGATGAGTGAGGACGACATCCCAATGTTGAAGTGCAAGCTCTTGAGATTGGACCAAAATCAGCAAGTTGTCTATGTAATTCAGAATGCGGATGCCCTGGGGCTCGTTCTTCGTACCTCGCTTAATACATCTGAGATGATTTGAAAGATGCCGGATCTTCTAATCCTGATAACTGCTCTCTGGCAAATTTGGTTCTTCAAACGAATTTGCGGATTTGATTAAAATATCTGGATTAAATTGTCTAGGATTACTGCAAATTCTCATGTTCCTCGAAAAGGGCAGATGTATTGATATTCGAAACCACGATCAGCAATGCAGCGATTGTCTGGCGGCAAGACAGCAACGTGATGGCATCATATAATTAAAACAGATACCTGACAAAAAACTTTTGATTTCAAATTTCAGGATCTTTTATAAGGAAACGAACAAAACTACATAAATGTTATAATAGACAAATTAAATGTGCACTGTTTTTGTATTTATTTGTAAAATTGTTTTACACAATTCCCAATTATTTATGTTCTAGTATTTGTACAGGCTTTACATTTTTATTTAAATGTTGCAATTAGCAATTCATTTAATTGTATCTTTTAAACAGATTTGTTACATGTCAGCATTAAAGTTTAATGGTCAAGATCAAGTTATCTGCATTTCCTGCGCTCCATCAAGCCACTCCCATAATATCTGTCACCACTCAAATTAATGCACAGCTCAGATGAACTGCATAACATGCGTAAGACTCCAATAGAATTATTTACAAAGCAATTATTTTATCATGAATAAATAGTTCAATGAGTAAAACTGGCTGTGTCTATAGTATTATAGAAAACACAACATTATTATATTATTTTCAAATAAATTTTTAAATTATTATTATTTTAAATTATTGTTCCTGGACCAGTAGGAAACTCTTGTAATAAAGTAGCGGTGGCTGGGGCAGATTTTAAGAATCAATTCTGCTTAAAAAGATGTAATCTAATGCTGTTTACATGAAATAAGCCTGCTCCTGAGCAGGTTTAAAGGGATAGTTCACTTTGAAATTAAAATTTGGTATCTATCAGCTTACCCCAAGGGCATCCAAGATGTAGGTGTCTTTTTTTCTTCAGTAGATCCAATTTTGATGTTTTTAGGTCAAACTGTTCTAGTCTGTCAGTCATATAATGGCAGGTATAGGTCACTGTCTCTATAAGAGGGAAAAAGAACATGCACAGAGAAATCCAAATTAAACAATTCCTATCGTAACTACACATTGATGGCCTAAGACACGAAACGAGCGGTTTGTGTGAGAAAACAAACAGTATTTATAACGATGGGGAATTGTTTAATTTGGATTTCTCTGTGCATGTTCTTTTTTCCTCTTATAGAGACAGTGACCTATACCTGCCATTATATGACTGACAGACTAGAACGGTTTGACCTAAAAACATCAAAATTGGATCTACTGAAGAAAAAAGACACCTACATCTTGGAAGCCCTTGGGGTAAGCTGATAGATACCAAATTTTAATTTCAAAGTGAACTATCCCTTTAAGCTTACGGAACTGTTGCTATGACAGCAAGTCCAGGATGAGCTTCGACCAACCAAATGATCCAAGATCAAGCAAAATCGGCAACAATCAAATCCAGCTAACTGAGTTAGCCACGTATGAAGAACGGGCCCCTGGAGTCGCAGAGGAGCCAGTGCTGCAGATTCCATACACATTGTTTATTTGTGGGGAGATAAGGCTAGGCTGAATGAAATAACCCGATACTGCTAAGCTTAGCCTCCGAAAATGAACATCAGGAACGTCCTGTGTTGTTGCTAAATTTTTTATGTGAGGTATGAGTCTGTCAACAAATGTGCTTGTTTTGGGTTTCCCGGTAGTGAAGACCATGCTGTTGAAACGTGGAGGACGATGCACAAACTGTATTCTGTAGCCCATTTCTACGGCCTTTAGGACCCAAGGAGAGATATTTGGCAGTATTTTCCATGCTGCCATACTATCTGTAAGGGGCACTAGTTTTGACACTTTGTTTTACTGGGGGGATGTTACATGCTCGGTGTCCTGAACTGTGACAGGAAACTGTGACAGCACATGTAACATTTAGCTGAAGAC
>CM041801.1:46345128-46433752 GCA_023376895.1 Aspiorhynchus laticeps | reverse complement strand
TTTCTTGATGGCAGCAGAAATAATTAAAAATATTCAGTCATACATTTAAGAGTGAGACATCATTTGAAACTATATTAAATATATAAAAAGAAAAAGAACAGGATGTGCTTTCTGCGGTCTCAGATTCCGTGAACTACTCTCTGAAGCAAACTCAGTGAATACTCGCCTTACAGACATAAAAAATAAATATGTCAACAGCAAACTTGAAATGTCTACTTTTGAACTAACATTCACAACTAAACAAATTATTAACCCTCTAAGCGCCAAAGTCGCAAAATTGTTACAAGACGTCATACTTAATAAAATAGACTAGTTCCTAATATGGTGTAATATCTCATTTGTATTCCCTAGCACTAGATGACAGACATGTAGTACTTCGATTCTAGACCAAAATTACGTCATGTTGTTCCTATTCAAAGTGTTCGAGGAAATAGCAGAGCAAGTGAGCTATCGTGTCATTGATGCGGAAGCAGTTCAGTTCATAGCGTGCAAGTAAATTGTGAGATTTTTGAGAGAAAATCGCCAAATGGCCATTAAAAGTCGTAGTGTCCATAGGAGAGCTGTTGCTAGAGGTATATTACTGATGAACTGATCAAAAAGTAGGCTACTGTTCACATGCGTTTTACTACTATATAGTATAGTAATATAGTAATGATTTAGTACTTTCTCCTGTTTTATTGTTAGTTTCCTCTTTTCTGATAATTTGGAATGAGGATAAAAAGACAAAAAAAAACAACAACAACATGCAAATAAGTTCAAACATCAATTCAATATTTACTATTTCCGGAATATTATGAGATTCAAGAGGGCCGCCCCCTGATGACGACATAATATGCAAATTAGATGAGTATATGTACACCCCACATAAACTTTCGGTCATGCCCAACATTTTTCTAATTTACAGTATATCTCTATCTTTAAGCCCTTTCAAGCCACAAGCTATTGAAATCTTGATGTCAAAATCCAGCATTTTTCAAAAAAAAACAAAAAACTGGCACCTAAAGGGTTAATATTTGTTAAATGAAACCTTTGAAGAATATATAATTACATTTAAAACAGGTGTCTCATGTAATTTGACAAACGTCTGGTTTAAGTCTTGCCCACTTCTGGATTTTATTCAAATACAGATACAAATAATTTAGAGACTGATACAGTCCCTATTAACTACAGTCCCTATTAACTTCCTCGAACACTAATCAAATCAATTTCATACTTATCTTACACATATTCAGCTGTTATAATTGAAAGCATGCGTGATAGATAAATCGGGGTGGCCAACCCTAACCTGCGTATTTTTAACACCGTTAAACTGGAAAAATGAATCGCCTGCATTAACGTGCTAATTTTGACAGCACTAGTAATTTCATGTACGTTATATGTGCAGCAGCAGCAGCATTTCTGTGGATGTATTGGCAGAAGCAGCAGTGTTGCAGATCTATTCCACCAAGACCAAATACATTAATATTGTCATGTCCATACCATGCCAATCTTTCCGAGAGTTGTCATGACAGAAATATAGTTATTGTTGTTGTAAGCATTCTGGGTGTGAATGGGTTTGCTAAACTTGAGTATTAACAATTGCAGCAGTGATGTTTGAATAAAGAAATACCACTGAAACTGAACAAAGTCATCAACATAAAAATACCAGTGTGTAATGTGTCTGTGTGTGTGCTTTACCTGTGCGTAAGTCCACATGTTGCAGTTCATTCCTCACAAGTCCAAGGTTGTTGGGAACAGAGGTGGCGAAGGACAGAAAACTAGTCAAACTAACCCATTCGATTCCTCTGCAAGAGATGAGGATATCAGAAAATAAAATTAGAAGAGCATTTCTTTTTTTTTTTAATTAATCCAGTAGAGATGCTTTACAGCAGAACATAAATCCGTCTCATATTTGGTGAAGTCTGCATCGATACTGCTCTTTTCCTGTTTATTACCCTGAATCTGCTTTTTAAAGTCAGGGGTAGGGTTGGGTATCGTTTGCTTTTTTTCGATACCGGTGCCAAATCGATACTTTTAAAACGGTGCCGGTGCCGAAACGGTGCCTGAACCGATACTTGTTATATATACATATATACACATACATGCATACATACATACACACACATACTGTATATGGAACTAATGAAGCTCCAGGAAATCCTCAATATGGACAAAGGCATTGCTATTCCTGTAACTGAGTAAACAGAAGATATAAACGTTTTGAATGATAAAACAAATACATTAAACACTCGACTACGACAATATATAGTTTGTCTGTGTTATTCAAGCCATCTCTGGTATTTTCATAATAATTAAGTATATTAAAAATCCATTGCTAATCAATGCATTAGTAGCCTATGGAACATATTTTCTGCATCATTCTGTGACAAGAAGCTACATCAGATCACAAAAGGAAGCATTTAACTGGTGTTGTGGACTAAAAAGGTTATAATGTTCTATTTTGTTTAAACAGGTTTAAAAACGCGAATACAAGAGGATTTTAGCTTTAGGCATTTTAATTAAAGCTAGGGCTGGGCAGTATATAGAGTTTGTACGATATATCGATATATTCTTTATAATCGATACGTTATTATGAAGCAGTACAGTTAATATTGATATACAGTAGTTTGATACGAGCGCATCTGATAAAATATCTAGTGAGGACACAGACTGAACTGCGGAGAAAGTGCATCATACAATTTGTTCTAATTTAAACATGTGACAAGCTTTATATGAAGGGCTATAAAAAAAACTCGTAAGATACAGTAGCCTATAGTTTCAGTTTAAAGCGGCTCGCGCTCTCCCTGTCATCAGATGCTCTGACAGAAAGACTGCGTGTGCCGCTGACAGAGACGCTGTTTAATGTGTTTGAGACATGCTGTTTTCCGTAATGCATAACTTACATTTCACAGGTATATTCTTCATCTGTAAATGTTAGAAAGCCATGGAAATATTTCCATTTTGCTGTCAGAAGTGCGTGAGCTTTTGCTTTGCGATTCTCTGCTAAACTTCACAGACTTCATTTAGAACGAGCGCCGCCGTGCGCGCCAAACAGACGGCGCGTAATGAAATAGGAGCGCAATAACTCTGACTAAAATATACATTTTGCTGAAATATTTGTAGTTGTAGCCTGTGATGCTTCTTACGTGCGTTTGGGAGAAACAAAGGACAAATATTTTAATCGATCGCTCGTGCATGGCACCGAAATGAGGCACCGAAATCTGCGTTCTGATTCGGTTCTAGTACATACCGGTTCCATAGGTACCGGTGCCATATTGGTACCGGGTTTCGGTACCCAACCCTAGTCAGGGGTAGGTGATTTGGTTGAAAAAATATTTTTTGTTATGCTGGTTGAAAGTCTCTTCACAAACCAATAGCAATCACTAAGTTATGTGGTCTTAATGTATTTATATCATCTGTGGAATGCGTAGGGCCATAAAATGTTGGTCCAACCATATCCCTCGGTCAGAGGGCTATGATACGCTGTCCTGCCTGCTTGTCAACATACATATCTGTATACCTGCGTGCACCCTGCGTATTTTCTGAATTTCCTCTTTTTCCACTAACTGCACAATTCAAGCATAGCACAGCAACATCCTTAGCTATCTTTAATTAAAGTAGAAGTGAAGCAGTCAGTCAAGTTTTCATTATTTAGTAAAGTGATTTCCACATTAATTAAAAGATATATAACAAACACGATTAATGAAACCATTTTAAAGAAAAAAGGATGTTTTGTTATAGCTTTTAGAGCAAGGGCGCTGCCATCTTGCAGTACCACCGCGTGTGACGTCACGGGGTTGGTTCGCACCATTGGCCAGTTAAATAATATATAAGTATTTCTTTACTTTTTGTACACACGCTTGTTTAAATGGAGGAAGACAAACTTAAAGGGACTGTTGAGCCCATAATAAGTGCAGTTGCTCATGCATTTGAGCCGATACGGTGAGGAGGCCGAGCATTACTGCCGTTACAGATGGAAGAAGTTGTGAATCTGCTCTGGTTTGGGGTGAAGAGTGGGTCGGAGACAAATTGCGTTTACGTGGATACTCATCAAAACAGCCATTAACATAATATTCTGTGCATTTGCTTAAACAGGCAAGATAGCGGACTCAATTTGGTACTCGCGTGCAGTCCAAGCTGAGCGCTTTTTGCGTATATGTGTGCAAAGAAACGATCTGTCACAGCACGCGAGTACCGCATTGAAAACTCTTTTGTGCTGACTCGCAATTTGGGGGTGCTCCCAAAGCTGCTGTAATGCCTTGGGGGAAGTTAGAACGCACACACATGCCATAATGGCGAGCACATTCCTGAGTTCCGATTTCCTGCCATAAAACCTCCTTATCTCAAGAGACTTTGTTAAAACAAGGAGAAACTGGAGGAGAACATCTTGAAGGTGGTTTAAAACAGGACTTCACTTGGTTCTTATCACTTGACCATAACTCGACCGAAACAGGACGAAAAAAAACTCCCTATCTGGACATGGTCTGGGATGATCGTTAACGCATAATTCAATGATTTTTATCAACAAGGAAAGACTTTTACGAGCGCTGGAGTTGGGCAGATGCATGCCCCAAAGTGACCTTCCTGACCTCCCGTTTCTCCCACATTCCACAGCTTGTTTCTGTTCTGGGACAGAACAAAGACTCAAACTCTCATAAACTTTATACCAAAAGACAAATAATAATTGTTGCTGTTATCAAAAGCAATATATATAATATATTTACAATATATATAGTCAGGTTGCATTTTATGAAATGAAAGTAAGCTTACTGTGTTATTGTAATCAATGGTATTTTTGTAATCTTTTGAGGTATAATTTTCTCCTGTAAAGGAAGTACTAGACTTCTAGTATCATATGCATGATGTGTTGTTTTTAATCTTTAATTTTTAGTCACCAGACTAAAAAAAGCCGATTAGTCACCAGAAGAGAAGGACGGCAGCTTGCGTAAGTGTTGTAATACTTTTTCGCAGTTCTGTTGTTTAAATTATTTACAAACCAGGCAAGTCTGATGTTGCATTACAAAATAAAAGCCCTCCAAAATCTCATGTCCAACCTGTTTTGCTTGGCATTTCAGATAGCTCTAAAAAGGAAAATCCCTGTTACCAGAGACTAGTTTTACTTCAGATTGATAGTAGACCTTCTCAGGTTGTCACTCACCCAAAATCAGGTAAGTCTGATGTTGCATTACAAAATAAAAGCCCTCCAAAATCTCATATCCAACCTGTTTTGCTTGGCATTTCAGATAGCTCTAAAAAGGAAAGTCCTGTTACCACAGACTTTTATTTTGTAATGCAACATCAGACTTACCTGACTTTGGGTGAGTGACAACCTGAGAAGGTCTACTATCAATCTGAAGTGAAACTAGTCTGTGGTAACAGGGACTTTCCTTTTTAACCCTAATGGGACGGCCGTATCGCCGGCGATACCAACTCGTTTTTTTTAAGACCAGTGCAAAAGACATTAAAAATACTCCGTCGATTTTGGTCGTACAGATAAGTGTTATACATCAATTGAAACTTTGAAGTGTCTATTATTTTTGTGTATACTCACAATAACAACAAAACTTTGTGGTTTTGGAAAAAAAAAAGAAAACAAACAGGATGCGCTCTTTGTCTTCTCCATCTCCGCGAGCTGCTCTTCAAAAAACGTCACTAAAATGAACTGTAACTCAGCAAAAACTCAACACACGGACATGGGAGTTATATCTATAGAAAGCTGGAAGTGTCTACTTTGAAATGAAGTAAGTCTTATCGAAAACAAACATTCTGTGATGAAGTAATCCGTATGAAACCAACACGATGTCCAGTCTGTCCCGTCTAACTCATTATTTCTAATGCGTTCCCGCCCCCTCGCGTTCATATGTAAATATCACACGTGAGCCACGTGCTCGTGGAGACGCCCAACAACAAAGCCAGATGTTCCTCGCGCTAACATTACTGTTCGTTTCTGGAAGAAGACACGCTGAATAAAAGCTGGATTTGCCTCAAAATAAGAGCAAGAGTTCATCCAGAAGAGAAGAGCGATCTGATGAGTAAGTAATCTTTTTTCTTTTTCTTTTTTTTGCATTAGTTAACGTGTTATTGTGACTCAAACTTGAACACGTTTATTTGTTTTCCCAAACGACAACATGATGAATGCTACAATGTTTAGAAAAATGTTTAATGTTCACAAATGGATTGAATAGCGTGCTAAACGATAATAATTAGTTTCTCAGATATAAAATATCCTTTTTTATAATACAAAGTACATCTTTTGTAGTACAAAGCCATACATACTAGGCTATATGACTACAAAATCATAGTTCGTTTTTTCTAAACAATAATAATTAGTTTCTCAGATATAAAATGTATTTTTTTGTTTACGATAGTACAAAGCATGCGTGAGTCTATAAAACATATATATAAAAAGATGCTCCTGATATTAACATGCTCACAAATGTTTTGGTTGTGTATTTTTTTGAATCAGAGACCTGCACCACAGATGATGAATCCTGATGACCTTCTTCAAACTCAGAATCAGATGTCCAACTACACTGATATTATATGGTAAAACAAGCTCCTTGACCACTGATTATGTTTTTTTTTCTTCTTGAATCCATGGAAAGTAGCAGAAACACTCAAATAACACACGTAAATATCAGGCATGATTTACTTGTCACTTGTTGAACAGAATCTGTTGCAGGAATGATTCAAAGTCTGTTCACATCTCTGTGGTTAGATCAGTGTGCACAATAATGTGTCTTTGACCTTCATTATGTATGTTTTGATTATACGGTGTTGTAAATAAAATACAAATAATTAAAAAAAACATTTGTTCAATCTCCTCACATTCTCTCTTACCTGCCTCAAAGTCAGTCACACTGATGGGCCATTAGCAGCCTTTAGGGGAGGGCCCTTTGTGTCTCAGGTGAGAATCACTTAATATTCAAGGACATTGTCACTCCCTCGCATACAGGCTTTCAATCACAAAACATGTCTTAAAAAATTTTAATCAATGTATTGTTTTCTGTAAATGAGTAAGCAGAATGATTTTCACTTAATTGTGAAGTAAATATTCTAGCCAACAAGACTGATTACTCTAAAGTCTTATTCAGGACTATTTAGTGAGGGTTTTATGGCCTTATTTCAGCTACATTTGTTTTCCCAAAACTTACTAACCATGCATAATATTTTTTTTCTAAAAAAATACAAAGATGTACATCCATCTTGGTCACATAATATTGTAGCAAAGTTTGTGCTGAATACAAAAACAAATGCATGTTGGTCATTAGTATGTTATAAGTAGCTGAAATAAGCACAAATATCAGGGCATGTCAAAACATCTCAAGGGCCCCAAAATCACCTCAGACCCCAGAGGGTTAAAGCTATCTGAAATGCCAAGAAAAACAGGTAGGATATGAGATTTTTGAGGGCTTTTATTTTGTAATGCAACATCAGACTTGCCTGGTTTTTGGTGAGTGACAACCTGAGAAGGTCTACTATCAATCTGAAGTGAAACTAGTCTGTGGTAACAGGGACTTTCCTTTTTAGAGCTATCTGAAATGCCCAGCAAAATAACCTTTATATGATATTTTGGAGGGCTTTTATTTTGTAATGCAACATCAGACTTGCCTGGTTTTTGGTGAGTGACAACCTGAGAAGGTCTACTATCAATCTAAAGTGAAACTAGTCTGTGGTAACAGGGACTTTCCTTTTTAAAGCTATCTGAAATACCAAGAAAAACAGGTTGGAAATGAGATTTTGGAGGGCTTTTATTTTGTAATACAACATCAGACTTGCCTGGTTTTTGGTGAGTGACAACCTGAGGTGGTCTACTATCAATCTGAAGTGAAACTAGTCTGTGGTAACAGGGACTTTCCTTTTTAGAGCTATCTGAAAAGCCAAGCAAAACAGGTTGGATATGAGATTTTGGGGGGGGGCTTTTATTTTGTAATTCAACATCAGTTATTTTGATATCATTTTGTTTGAACCATAATTATTAGGCTGTTACTTAACACTTTTAGACAATTTCATTTTATAAGGCCTATTTTAAATAATTTTTTTTAGAGATTATTATAATAATATTACAGACAGCTAATCTGATATCACTTTATTAATTAGTATAGTTCATTTTCTTAACATATATTACCCTTACTCTTATTTCCCTGTTCTTGTTTGTATGTATAAGTTAAGCAGGAAAAAAAAAAAAATTGGCTTAGTGAACGCAGAAGACCGGCGGAAGATCGCCGTAATGGACTGTATATACGCGCACAACAAAACAGCACGGCGGCTAGATTGACCATGCATTTCGGAGTGGCGGCTGGCTTGACCGCAGTCGCACAGCCGTGTCCGCGCAGCATTTAAAGTATACTCAGCCGCAGAAGAGTGCGGACGGACGAGCTCAACACATGAGCAGTACCACCAACTTAACTTGCGCGGTCTCAAAAAATTGCCTACACTTGGACGGGGTGCGCGACTGTCCGCGAGCCCTCTTGATGACAGTGTGTAGACGAGGATGGCCGAAGTATACTTTGGCCTTAATCCTCATTTGCGCGTGTGTGTGTGAAGTGCAGCACTGAGGTAAAATAGCGTGGCAATTTGATAGCCCAATACTAATAGGCCGCCTAACAATAATAATAATAGTTTTATACATTAATAGGAGAATGAGCCTAATATCGTCTTGACTATCGACAAAGACATTTGCTATCGTCATATCTCTGACTATCGTCGATACTCGATACTATCGTCTATCGGCACAACCCTATCTTCTACTACACCTTTCTTTCTCTGTGGGTCTTTGGAATTGCCAGTCAGCTGTCAACAAAGCTGACTTCATTTCTGCTTTTACTTTGCAATCCACACTCAGCATCTTGGGCTTGACTGAGACCTGGATTCGTCCAGAAGACTCAGCTACCCGGCTGCTCTCTCTCACAATTTCTCTTTCTCTCACACCCCAAGGCAAGTTGGCCGGGGTGGGGGCACTGGTCTGCTCATTTCAAACAATTGGAAATACTCAACCCACTCTCCCCTAGGCAATCACAACTCATTTGAATCTCATGCGATTACTGTAACAGCTCCTATAAAACTCCAGATAGTAGTAATCTACTGTCCCCCTGGCCAAATTCTAGCCACCTTCCTAGAGGAGCTGGACGGCCTGCTGTCCTCTTTCATGGAGGATGGCACTCCACTCTTAGCCTTTGGAGATTTCAACATTCACCTAGACAGGCCTTATGCTACAGACTTCCATTCACTCCTAGCTTCATTTGATCTCAAACGCCTTACCACTACTAGCACGCACAAAACAGGCAACCAACTTGATTTAATTTACACATGCAAATGTACTACAGATAACATTCTGGTACAACCACTACATATCTCTGACCATTTCTTCATTACATTTACCATACATTTTGCTACCTGGGTGCCACCATCTCCCTTACCGGTTACTTTCAGACGTAACATACGCTCCCTTTCCCCCTCCCTTCTTTCCTCTGTATTATCCTTCTCTCTTCCCTCACCTACCCATTTATCGTCTCTGGATGTGAATGCAGCTACTGACACTTTATGCTCTACCTTAACCTCTTGTCTAGATGACATTTGTCCTCTCTCCTCCAGGCCAGCACAGGCTGCCCCTTCTAACCCCTGGTTATCCGATGTTCTTCGTGAGCATCTGACCAAACTCAGAGCGGCAGAGAGAAAAGTCAAACGATCCGTCAGACCTGACTAGGTATCAGTCTTTGCTTTCATCTTTCTCTACTGAAGTCCACACTGCCAAATCCTCACATTTTCACAACAAGATTAACAGCGCTCCAGACATGCGTAATCTCTTCAGAACATTTAATTCTCTCCTCTGTCCCCATTCACCGCCGCCCACCACTTCTATAACAGCTGATGACTTTGCCACTTTTTTCACAGACAAAAACACGTCAAAATTGTTTTCCATGTACCTTCCTCTTTTGTGAAATCCTACCCCACCAGGTTAAAGCAGGTCAACAGAAGAAAGGCGCCGGAAAACTTCAAGCACGTGAACACTCTAATTAGCTTGTGGTGTCAATTTTGTTATTAACGGGACCAGTGCTGTCATTGTTATTGTTTTCCTTCACCCCGGAGGAAACTAATCACAATCACAGACTTACCAAAAAAAAAAAAAAAAAAATCTCATTTACAAATCCTCTGATTAGAAGCAACCTTCTTCTCTTTACCTGTTCTCTGTGCTACCTGTGTGTGCGTGTGTGCTCAATTTTTCCTCCAACAGAGGCTAAAAATACAAAAGCACGCCCCAGAGGATCACAGTCACAGAGAACCACACCCACCTGTTTCACACAGTCAACACTAGTACACATTCTACATTGCATATCTACACCCCTTGTTTGTTGATTTGTTCTGTTTTGGTTTGGTTTGTTTTGTTTTTCTCCTCAAGGTCTGTGTCAGTCGTGGTTCGAGATCTCACTCACCACACCCAACATGTCTCACACAACAGAACATGTCGGTCACTGGGAGGATTTGGAAACATGGCTAAGCATTGCAACAGACAGTCTCCTCCCTAAGGCTGCTGAAACACGAAGACATCAGACACAGTTGGATGACAACATAACAAGCCTCATGGCACAAGACCCAAGTCACAGCTACAATCACAAAGAATTAGCCAAGATCACCAGCTCCTTAAGCCACACACTCATTGCCACCCTCAAGTTGAGCGAAAAGCACGCTGCAAAACGCCAGCAGGAGCTGACAACGACGCACAACGACGCATAGAGCAGCTGGAACTTGAAGCTCAGGAACGACGGGAAGGGTCGGATGAGGCGGAACAAGGCGTTGAGGAGAAGATCAACAGGCTAAAAGAAACCCTAGCAGCTACTAGCCAAGAGATGGAACAAGTCAAGGCAGACTACGCTGATCGGTCCAAAAAGCTACAGTATGCGGAACAGCTTCTGGAGAAAACAAAGGCCGACTTCAGAGATAAAAACGGCAGAATCAAAGCCCTTGAAGCTCACCTGGATGAGTCAAGAAACGAGGTTAGTCGTCTAACACGACAGCTTGACTATGTTAAAGAGGAATCTGACAGTTCCCAAGAGGAACTCAGGCACGCTTACGAACTGCGCCGTGAGCCATCAAGGACACGATAGCTACCTGGCTAATGACACTCCAAGGACGGGACGTCGAGGCAAGATATGCCCAAAACTACAAATCCTCACTTGGAAACGGGCTAGCGGCCTGCCAAAACTGTTCAACGGACACGCTGCACACTCCAGCGGAACCTAAAGAACCGCCACAACCTCAACTGACGAATCACAGGTACTTCGAGGAGAATGTATGTGAAGGAATGCCCACAGCATATGTCGACGGCTGCGGCTACAACCACAAGGGCAATTTACAAGCTGGAGCGGGAGTGGTCTGACTCAACAACGACCCCTGCCCACCGCAGCAATTCAACTTAGGCCCTCGCTCATCGCAATATGCTGAAATAGCAGCCATCCTCTTCACACTTCAAATGGCGGCATCCCACAACATCAAAGAACTCCTCATCTGTACCGATTCGAACTACGCCGTCTAAGCTTCACATGCCATTTAGCTGGATGGAAACAGAACAAGCATGTCAAACACCAGGAACTCTTCCAAGCAGGCAATGCCATTGTCACTGAACATGACATTATCGTTTATTGGAAAAAGGTTCAAGGTCATTCACGTCAACCAGGACAAGACAAAGACTTCAATGACCAAACCGATGCCCTCACCAAAGCAGGTGCATTACACAGAGAGTCCTGGACATTTCAAGCCCTCCCTCCCAACCCCTCGGTAGCGGCCATAACCCGCTGCCAACACGCCACTGGCGTTCAAACCCCCACCTCCTCCCACATTGCCATTTCACCTCAGTTTGCTGCTAACGATCTCCTAACACTCCAAAATGCGGATCGAACACTGCGAACTATGGCAGCTCACATTTCCGACCCCTTAACTCATCCTATTTCCACCTCCGACCTAGCCGCATCCTCCGAGCTCCGTACGCTCCACTCACTCAAGCACATGCTGCATCTGAGAGACGGTGTGCTCACATATGTCCCTGAGCCCCTAACTACGCCAAAGCTCGTAGTCCCTCACGGCCAAAGGGGGATGATGCTGACACATGCCCACGATGCACCATGTGCAGGACACCACGGCGCCAAGGCCACCTATGAAACACTCAAGCAAGTAGCATACTGGCCTGACATGCAGCAAGATGTGGCGGAATACGTAAAAGGATGCCTGGTGTGTTGCCAGTTTCAACCGGCAAACCCGAACCACCGAGCCGGACCTCCAAATAGACTGGGTAGGACCCCTACCACGGTCAACGCGAGGTAACAAATACTTCCTCACCGTGGTCTGCGAATTCACGAAGTGGATAGAGTGCCTCCCAGCTCCCAATGATACAGCAGAAACAACAGCCTGCCTGTTAATGAACCACATCTTCTCAAGATTTGGACTGCCTTTAAGGGTCAACTCTGACCGCGGAACCCATTTCACCGCCGACATCATGCAGGAAGTGTGGAAACTCCTCGGTGTACAGGCCAAGCTCCATTTAAGCCATGACCCAATTTCCTCTTGTCAAGTTGAACGGGCCAATAAAACAGTGGTCAGCATGTTGAAGAAGTATGTGTCCGCCAATCAAAAGGATTGGGATATTAAACTTCCGCTGGTACTGATGGCTGCTCGAGCCACCCCTCACCAGTCTACCGGCGTACCCCCGTTCACATTGATGACAGGGAGAAACATGATGCTACCGCTACACCTGCTGTACCAACCTGGTGACCTGAACCTCGTCACCGCCTATACCACTCACCAATACCTGGAAGAGTTGCATCAGCACCTGAGAGCGACTTTCGCCTTCGCGCAACAGCAACTACAACGAAGCACGGAAGGTCGTAAAGCCTACTACGACCAAAAGGCCTCTCACCATGAGTTCAATGTCGGAGACAAAGTGTGGTACTACAGCTTTGCCCAACCAAAGAAGAACACTCCCCATCGCCTGTCAAAGAAGTTCCTACCTCACTCGACAGGACCCCACGAGATTGTAGACAAGCTCTCACCTGTCGCCTACCGAATCAAAATCAGACAAGGGCCCAGCGAGCCAGTCCTCCGATGGGTCCATCGTAACCAGATAAAGAGGCACCAGAGTTCCAGCCAACCGGGAAAGGGGGAAGATCAAACCCACTGACACAGACCAACAATCATACGCTCTACACCACACTAACTAATTTCTGTTGTTTAGGAAAACATATAGCGACCTTGTTGAAACACAACATTTACACTCTCTCCTCAGCTGCACTGCTAGAGTCAACCTCTAGTAGAAAGGAGTTACTTCACACATGTGGCACTCGTTTGCTGCCTTACCTCATTTGGTGTCCCTGTGCCTCCGTTTTTCGTTTTGTTGTTTCCTTTCACCTGTGTCTCTCTTTGTTTTTTTTTTCTTCTCTCTCTCTCTCTCTCACTATACTTTCCTCTCCCCTCTAGTCCCCTCATCAGGGAACTCCCTTTACCAATTATTTAAATCCAGGTCCCGAAAATTAAGATTGACTCCCTTCAATAAGTCGTTGTAACTCGTTGTGAAAACCGTTATCAACCAATCGAGGCGACCTGCCAAACCATGACCGACATGCTACGTGAAGTAAGTTCCTCGATTGATAACTTAGCCATGGGTAGGATTCCACACTACTTGATACCTCTTAGCCTTGTCCAAAGCATCCTAACTTCAGCCACCGCAGGCCCTGCTAGTCCCATCCAAACCCATCTCGCCTTTTCCCTGGGTAGCGCTATTCCCTTGTGCGTAGACCCGTAAGCAGGCGACTTGGCCTTTCTCCTCAGTTTGCCCATTATCGACTCTAATAGCATTTACCAGCTCAAAGACGTTATGAATGTGGGATTTTGGCAAGGGAACACCTATGTCAAAATCCACACTCCTGAAGTCGTTGCGTATCACGATAACAACGAGCAGTTGTACCTGGCCCCAAACCTAAGGATGTGTACGCGCACTAAGGACATTCACTTCCTTTGCCCGAGTAAACCCTTCGTCCGCGATAATACTGAGGGCATCTGCGGCCTAGAATCCATTAGACCCGACACTAGCTGCCCCACCGAAGCGACACCACATTCTCAAGTTGAGGTAATGCAAGCCGAAATCATCGGAAACCAATGGCTGGTCAACACCCCAGCACGAACAGCTACCCTCACATACGATCAACACGACACAGCCACACGCATTATCCTGCCCAACCAAACTTTATGGATCACTGTCCCTAAGGACTAGATCCTCCATATTGACGAGTTAGCATTGTATCACCGTATCGACGACGAGTATCAGGCTGAAATCAGAATCTCTCCCTTCTTCAAACAGCACTCCTTCGTCCTCGATCCAGAATTGGAAGTAAGTATCAAGGAGGAAGGAACGCAACTTATTGACTTGACTCCTGTTGATACAGCTTTAGAAGCTATCGCTCGCCTTCCGGCCGGTGGCGCGCCTATTATTCAGTCTTGGTCTGCCGCTGACACGGTGCTTTGCATCTCTACTATTGTAGGGTACGTTGTGACATTGACACTGGCCTTCCTCCTACACAAGCGAGTGAATGCCGTCCAAGAGTCTTTCAACAAATGCACGTCAGGCGTCCCACGCATTTTCCGACGTGATAAAACCGACCAAGAACCTGAACCTGAGAACTCAACCAACCTGCTTGAGATCACGCCTATACCGCCTCGTCGAACCCCTGACAATTAAACCAATCGGAATGACTCAATTACCAGTAATCCTAAAGAGTGCACCCCTACATCTTCTCAAGTTCCTAACCTGTTCTTTCTCAAATTACCCTGCACCAGGATTCAGTCCGTGATGGAGATGTTGTTTGTGTCTTGTGTGTGCCTGTTCTCCCTGCTTCTTGTTCTAGTGCCCGCCGACGTTCGCAATGGGAACCTCACCGAGCAAAAGGGGGATGTGTAATGCCTTGGGGGAAGTTAGAACGCACACACATGCCATAATGGCGAGCACATTCCTGAGTTCCGATTTCCTGCCATAAAACCTCCTAATCTCAAGAGACTTTGTTAAAACAAGGAGAAGCTGGAGGGGAACATCTTGAAGGTGGTTTAAAACAGGACTTCACTTGGTTCTTATCAATTGACCATAACTCGACCGAAACAGGACGAAAAAAAACTCCCTATCTGGACATGGTCTGGGATGATCGTTAACGCATAATTCAATAATTTTTATCAACAAGGAAAGACTTTTACGAGCGCTGGAGTTGGGCAGATGCATGCCCCAAAATGACCTTCCTGATCTCCCGTTTATCCCACATTCCACAGCTCGTTTCTGTTCTGGGACAGAACAAAGAATTAAACTCTCATAAACTTTAGACCAAAAGACAAATAATAATTGTTGCTGTTATCAAAAGCAATATATATAATTTATTTACAATATATATAGTCAGGTTGCATTTTATGAAAGGAAAGTAAGCTTACTGTGTTATTGTAATCAATGGTATTTTTGTAATCTTTTGAGGTATAATTTTCTCCTGTAAAGGAAGTACTAGACTTATAGTATCATATGCATGATGTGTTGTTTTTAAATTTTAATTTGAACCCTTTTGTGTGTTTTAGCAGGAAAACTATTAATGTGTAGGAAATATGCTGAGTTTGGTTTCATTTTAACGGTCATGATAAGTTGGTGTAAATGAAAGTTGACTTTTCTGATCCTAATGTATGATTAAAACACTTCTAGGAATCTGCTAAGATATGTTCTTCATTTGACGAAATAACTCAGCAAAGTATTTACATACGGAAAACTGAGTCGTACGGGGAGGGGCTCCGCCCTACAAGAACTATTTCATTGGAAGAGCATTGAGTGGGAGGGACCGAAATCTCCTGTCTAATACTGACTCCCAGCTCTCTGCCTCTCTCTCTGCTTGCTGGCGCGATGTTTAACAGACTTTTACTTTGGCTCCCTGAGCTACAAAGCGCCCCCTCAGCCATATACCATCAGGCTCGAGGATTCACACAGGTCTCCAAGTTCTGACCCAAAGGAACTTCAACATCTGAAGCCGTAAGAACTCGAAACAGACTTTCTAAAGAGCGTCATACAGCACCAGAGCCAACCAAGAAGGGCATCCCGAGTGACGTCACGCGACGACGCGCGGGATTCCTTCAACCAGCCAGGAAACGAAACAACAGATCAGCGTCATCTCAACTTAAAGCAAGTATCAAACAACAACCTCTATAATTCTGCTGGAAACTGGTTGAATTAATTCTAAAAGTAAAGATACTAGAGTTCTCCTCTTGATGATCTGCATGGGTAAAATCGTGTGGAAATAGCAAACATTGCTATATTTTAATCATTCTCAAATTGCAACAATTCATTGCCTGTGCGTGTATGTATGTATTTTGTTTTGTGTTATTTAGCTTAGTTCATGTATTTTAGTGAGATAGCAAATAAACTCTTGTTTGATTTATAGAGAAGTGTTCTGTGTTCTGTTGTGTAATATTCAGATCAAACTTTGCCCAGATTGCGTTACCTATGCTCATAACTGTCATAAAGTTATTTAAATAATTCTGTATTATTATAACGTGGCCACGAGAATAAACAGAATTTCTCAGATATACTGAAACCTAACGACTCGCTGGACGATTGTTAAATAAGGTATAAGTTGGACGTTTTGATTAATATCAATTGATCAAATCAATATCAAATCTTAAGATTCCCTAAAAGCTGAAATGCAAAATAAAGCTTAAACCAAGGAGCTAAATCTATTACACTGAGTTAGCCCAGGGCCCCGCAAAGGCTTAACGCGCCACTGCTCCTAACAGCAGCCAGGTACATTCGCAGGTGTTACATGCAAATACTGGTGATTGAGCTAGTGTAATGCAAATAGTCTGAAAGGTCTGACATAAGGTGCCACATGAACGATACTGTATTATGAAGCATTGTTTGTTTAAATCCCGTTGCGCCTCACGCTATAAAAACAATGTTTGGCGTACTGATTAAAACTTTGTGACCAAAATATTGATGTGTTAAAATAACATTTATGTGTTAAAAAAAAAAAAAGCCTATATCACTTCACTGGTCAACGGAGCGAACCAACCCCGTGACGTCACACGTGGTGGTACTGCAAGATGGCGGCACCCTTGCTCTAAAAGCTATATCAAAACATCCCTTTTTCTTTAAAATGGTTACATTAATCTTGTTTGTTTTATGTGGAAATTACTTTACTAAATAATGCAAACTTGACTGGCTGCTTCACTTCCACTTTAAGCTCTTGTAAACTTGACATGACAGGCCTTTATTATAAATCAAAACAGACTGATTCAAATAAATAAAAAGCAAAGAGTCTAGAGAAAGTTCTCTGTGTTCAGAATAGGTCAGAAAGAATGATGGACTGTCTAATGAGACAGAGCTTTGGTGTGTCTTGGCTAGGGGATCCAAGCAAACAGCACTAATGAGACACAAAATGGCCACATGATTAATTAGGCCACTTCTCTCAGAAATATGTAGATAATATGGAAATGAGAAACCTCTATGGATTGAGGGCACGAGACTGGGGGAAAGTTTTAGACTTTCTGCGTGTGTGGCACCATGAAAAGTCAGTACATGAGTGTATAATTCAGATCTGATTTAATGTGTTTTTGGAATCAATTAAGGTGGAGACATCAGGGACTTTTTGTTCCCTATACAGTTAGTTTTATTCATGATAAAGCACATTTCACCCAATGATTCTGTGTATCCCTTTGCAACACCCTTAGCAAAAAAAACTCCTGTTTTAAACTAAAAGACGGAGAACAGATGTGTTCTTAAGAAAATAGACATTGCTGAGAGATGAGCAGATGTATGTGTGTGGTAAAATATCATATATGGTGTCAATAAATAAATAAATAACACCGTGGATGAGAACATTTCCTATTTTCTGTTTTTAAGCTCCATAAGATGGGCCATGTTACACCTAGGACCATTTTCTTGACATTTATTGTTACTAAGATTTTTTTTGTCTATTTTTTAGTGGAAAGGATAGCATTTAATGAATTTAAAAATTGAATTGAAAAAGTAACATATCAATAGATACATTTTTGGTTTTAATATGTGTATTGTTTGGTAACTGTTTTATATAAGCAATAAAGTACTTGAGACATGCTGTATTCATTTTTTTCATGTTTTATGTTGCCGCCTTATATTAAACAGTTTTACTTTTTAAGTTTCTCCTATCTCCATACATGATCATGGAGCTCCACTAGAGTGACCATCAGCTTCTTGGTCACCACTCTAACCAAGGCACTTCCCCATCAATTGACCTATCGGTAAGCCCCCTTAGTTACTGTTGCTCCCTCGGACAAACAAATGTTGCTCACGGTCTTACAATGACAGCTGCAGCGTGAAAACCTTGTCCCATGATGTTTTTGCACAATTTTGGACACAGAAGGCCACCAAATGGGAATTAAATATTCCATGGGGATTTATAAAATATTTGAAAATAAATACGGTGGGTAACTCGAAGCGAGGGTTTACAGATCACAATGCAAGTGGGCGAAGTCTCATATTACGGTCAGTCATCACGATCGCGGATGACAACATGCAGGATCAACACTGTTCATGTATCGCAGGGTACGATTAAATTAATGTACATTTAACCAGTTTAATATGGAGAGGCACTGAAATGTAAACCTTCGTTTAGGTGTTTTTGACCTACACTGTACAATATGCGATCAGTCCGCTATTTAGGTTTGTACGTTAGCATGGACTCACTAACTTTAACGTTAGCAAGTTATAGCCAGAGATACCTTGCTAAAGCACAAGATAACATTAACGTTCTGCTTGAGCAGATGAAAATTGTAACTTAATGAGTGTATGACAAGCAGAAAATGAACGTTTTTGTCTTCATTTGTACTGGGGTTGAATAGTTAGGGACATTTTGCTCTGTTTTGTTTGAATTCAGGAAATATAATAAAATAAATTATATTGCCCATCCTCTCAGGATACCTGGAATCAGTGTTACAAGTCCCCCAGGCACATTGTTTTTCCATTTTTGAAGCATAAACCCCATAAAACCGATGCGAGCTTCGGATCTTCCAATGTTTCTCTATGGCGCTGAAACCTAAAGATGTCCGAGATCCGCTCCCCGTGCAACTGATACTCTACTGCCATTGGCTAGTCTGCGTTCGAGGGGAGGGGCTTACCGATAGGTCAATTGCTTAGTTTGGCCAAGAGGCCAGCTCTAGGAAAGGTTGTGGAATGTGCCACTTCATGACGTAACAGTGTGGCTAAACACTGCCTCCACGGAAGAGGATCAATGCCTGCTTCTACATCACTGCCTGTTTAGAACCCCTAGGAAAACCTTATTTTTAGTTCCAGACTATGTCAGTAAGAACTCGGCCCTTTGTTCTCTTAATTTTTACAGCGGATTAGTTTAAAAACAAGGCACAATTCAATGCAGGATTTTCAGAAAGATTGAAACTAAAAGACGATGCTGTGCAGACTCTATTGGATCCGACAATGATGTCACACCACACGTGTCAGTATCTGTTTTACATGGTCACTATTGCTTTTGTCTGTTATTACAGATAATTTGATATGTACTAAGTATTTACGCATTTTTAACTTTAATCATAGCAGCGTCCATCTATGAAGGATGTAGGCTTTCAAACATTCACAACTTTTAGCAAATCATACCAGTGGGCATTTACTTCCGAGACTACAATCCTGTTCAAATAGAGCGTTCCGGTGAGGGGGCTCAAAACAGGACAGAAAAAGGCTTGTTACATCTAAATTATGAAGATTTTGGTGTAAAAATCTTGATAACATTATAAGTGGACCTCAGAGACCAGTAAAATAATAACAAAAGGCAATCCATGCCCTCTTTAATGATAATGGAGCCTATACATGCTTCTATGAACCTTCAATGGGCCAGAATACATACTGTATAGTATACACATTAATGGGGACACATGTTGGTCAGAATTGTAAATGCAATGAATACACAGGCCATACAGGGCTCTACAGTTCAACCATTTCATTCGCATCTGTGTTCTTCAAGCTATCTCGGGTATTTTTCATAAGGATAATGTATATAATGTATAGCCTATATTATAATGCAATGCTACTTGATGTAGACTTTACCACTGTTTAAAATACTATAAAAAATATAATTTCTGCCTCATTCTGTGATAAGAAGTCACATCAGTTCACAGAATTAAGTTATTTCAAGCACGCTATAACACGAGTTTAGAGTAAAAAATATGTTGTTATTCTCATAAAATGTTGTACTGATGGGAGAAAAATAAAATAAAAAAAACTTTCAGAAGCTTTGAATCAACTGAATTATCTGCTTAACAAAATGATTCACTAGCTATGTTTCCATCCAAAGATGCGCAAAACTGGAATATCGCATAAAACATTTGTGAATAAAGCACTGTTTCCATACATAAGAAAAATTACATAAGGTATTTAGTCTTTTAAGTGTATTTTTCTTATTTTGCAATGATTATCTGCCAATGAGGTAAGAAACAATTATCTTGTTTCCATTTGCATTATTTTTCTTGTTTTAATTAAAATGCACTTAATTTAGATTCCAAAATACTCAAAAAGCATTTTGCAGTGTGAATGAATGAATGAGGTATTTAAACATTGCTTACACTTTAAAAAGCGGGAGAAGACAGAAAAAAAACTCTAGGTTTAACGAAGTAAACCTACTTCCAACCAGGTTAGGTTCACAGAATAAGTTACTATGGTAAATGACTCTGAGTATAAGTTACCTCTCTTTCAGAAACAGACTTGACTTACCCTGCTTTCTCGGGTTTGACAAACCTCCCATTCTGAAATGGAAAACCCAGTTTCCCTCATTTCAGGGTTAACATACTTAAAGTTTTCACTTAATCGCTTCTCTGAAACGGGCCTCAGCTGATGTAAATGAAACCAAAACAAGCATACATATAGTTTTACAAATCCAATGCAAATGTTTTATTTAAAGTAAAATATATTAAATGCAATTAGCAAACCATCAAATACCATTAAATACGAAGCATCTGTATAACATACATATTATTTATTTATAGTTTTTATATAAGATATCTATAGTAGGGCTGTCAATAGGTTCAAAAATTTAAGCGAGATTAATCGCATGATTGTCACGAGTTAACTCGTGATTAATCGCAATTAATCACACATTTGTATTTGTTCTAAATGTACCTTAAATCAATACTTTTAATTTTTTTAATACTCTAATCAACATGGGCATGGACAAATATGGCTGCTTTATGCAAATGTACACTATATTGCCAAAAGTATTGGGTCGCCCCCTTCTAATGAACAGGTTTGACTACTTTAGTAATTTCTATGAGTACAAATCTTAATGTTAAAGCATATAATGATATTCTAGGAAATTGTGTGCTTCTAATATTATAGCAACAGTTTGGACAGGACCCTTTTCTATTCTAACATGACAATGCCTCTGTGTATAAGGCAAGGTTCAAAAAGAAAATGATTGATTCAGTCAGTGTGGAAGAACTTGACTGGTCTGCATAAAACCAAGTCCTAATCCCAGTTTAACACCTCTGCTGTGACTGTAAATGCAGACCTTGAGCCAAAAACTCATCACCAAACACCAATGACTTGTACACTTTCAAATGAAGTAAGTCTTATCGAAAACAAACATTCTGTGATAAAGTAATCCGTATGAAACCAACATGATGTTCAGTCTTTCCAGTCTAACTCATTATTTCTAATGCGATCCCGCCCCCTCGCGTTCATATGTAAATAACCATGTGAGCCGCATGTTCATGGAGACGCCCAACAACGAAGAGTGAGGAGATCATACTGTTCCTTTCTGGAAGAAGGCGAGCTGATAAAGGCTGGATTTCCCTCAAAATAAGAGCAAGAGTTCATCCAGAAGAGAAGATCGATCTGATGAGTAAGTAATGTTTCTTTTTTGCATTAGTTAATGTGTTATTGTGACATAAACACGTTTATTTGGGTTTTTCCCAAACGACAACATCATGTTTAGAATTAATACTCTGTTCAAAAATAGATTTAATAGCGTGCTAAACAATAATAATTAGTTTCTCAGATATAAAGTGTATTTTTTTGTTTACGATAGTACAAAGCATGCATGAGTCTATAAAACCTATATATATAAATATATATAAAACGATGCTCCTGATATTAACATGCTCACAAATGTTTTTTTTTGGTTGTTTGTATTTAATTGACAGATTAACAGATACATGCACCACAGATGATAAATCCTGATGACTTTCTTCAAACTGTTTTCCTCTGAGAGCGCTGTACCAACATCAGATGTTCAACTACACTGATATTCTATGGTAAAACAAGATCCTTGACTACTGATTATGTTTTTTTCTTCTTGAATCCATGGAAATAAGCAGTTTCACTTGTTGAACAGAATCTATTGCAGGAATTACTCAAAGTCTGTTAACATCTCTGTGGTTAGATCAGTGTGCACAATAATGGGTCTTTGACCTTCATTATGTATGTGTTGATTATACTGTCTTGTAAATAAAGTACAAATAATAATAAAAAAAAAAAATTAAATCTCCTCACATTCTCTCTTACCTGCCTCAAAGTCACAGTCACACTGATGGGCCATTAGGGACCATTAGGGGAGGGCCCTTTGTCTCTCAGGTGAGAATCACTTAATATTCAAGCCAATTGCCACTCCCTCGCATATAGGATTTCAATCACAAAACATGTCTTAAAAAATTAAATCAATATATTGTTTTCTGTGAATAAGTAAGCAGAATGATTCTCACATAATTGTGAAGTATATATTCTAACCTACAAGACTTCAAAATCAAAAATCAAAAGTCTTATTCAGGACTATTTAGTGTGGGTTTTATGGCCTTATATCAGCTAAAAAAATTTCCCCAAAACTTACTAACCACGCATAATATTTTTTTTCTAAAAAATGCAAACATGTACATCCATCTTGGTCACATATTATTGTAGCACAGTTTGTGCTGGATACAAAAAAAATGCATGTTGGTCAATGGTATGTTATAAGTAGCTGAAATAAGCACAAATATCAGGGCATGTCAAAACATATCAAGGGCCCCAAAATCACCTCAGACCCCAGAAGGTTAATTTTGTTTTTCTTGAGCCATTCCGAGGTGGACTTGCTGGTGTGTTTTGGATCATTGTCCTGCTGCATAAACCAACTGCGCTTGAGCTTGAGGTCACAAACTGACGGCCCGGACATTCTCCTTCAGGAATTTCTGATAGAGTGCAGAATTCATGGTTTCATCAATTATGGCAAGTCATCCAGGTCCTGAAGCTGCAAAGCAGCCCCAGACCATCACACTACCACCATCATGTTTGACTGTTGGTATGATGTTCTTTTTATGAAATGTGTTGGTTTTATGCCAGATGTAACGGGACACACACCTTCCAAAAAGTTTAACTTTTGTCTCATCAGTCCACAGAATATTTGCCCAAAGGTCTTGGGTATAATCAAGATATTTTTTGGCAAATCTCGTTGCTAGTTGCTCACCATAGTCCTATGTAGTGGCACTGGCATGTGATTTTATTTATTTTATTATTATAATTTTTTAAAGGGGGATGAAATGCATATTTTAATAGATGAAAGAACTATAACCTTTAGATAATATATTATTCAATTACTTTTCCTGTTGTTCTATGTTTTTGTCGTAGTATTGGTTCAGTAGTAGTATCGAGATATTTTAGTCAGGTATCGTATCGATGTCGAAATTTTGGTATCGTTATAACACTAAACTACACTATAAAAATATGCACATTGGTCTCTATTCATCATGGTCCCCTATTCAACCATGGATACAGAGATTGGCTGCATCATCCTGGCTGCGTCTCCAATGATCATGTTACATCTTGATTTTCATTAGGGATGCACCGATACCATTTTTTTCTGATCTGATCCGATCCCAAAAATTCTGAGTATAGGCCGATACAGATCAGATACCAGCACTGTTTTTTTTTTTATAATCAATGTAGAATTTCTATACCTCAGTGTGTTGACCTGATCATCACTGTTTTGTATGTTAAACACAATCTACTAAATATAGACAACTTAATTTTAAAGAAAAATAAAGGAAAAAATATATAATCATAATCTATCACAAAAATACTATTATAAACTATGGGATGATATTAGACTCGAAATGATTTATAGATGCACGCACAATTATCCATGGACTGCATACATTTTATGCGTGTATCTTACTAACCACAAACAAATGCCTTTCAATTTGAATCTGTGGAATTTGGGATTAAATGATTGTGCAGCGATTTATACAAATACAGACATGTTTGCGAATAAAAATGTTATGTTCTGCATTAATATATCATAAATTTCTCATGCAAAAAGGAATCTGTGCATTTGCGGATCAGGTGACACGCGTGCATTTATCGACGTCTTGTTCGAGTCAATCTTGTTCGGTTCATTTGGATTTTGAGACTTCATTTTCGCAGTTTACAACATTTCACGACCCTCATACACACAACTACCAATGAACAAAGCCCAGTGCAATTCATTAACGCATACACGATTTGAAAAATTCGCAGATGTGTGTCACTACACTGAAACAAATGCTTTTCAATCAGTGTCTGCAGAGTTAAGAATTGCGTTAATGTGCAGAGTTTTGTTCAAATAGAGACATATTTGTGAATACAAATGTTATAGTTTGTATTAAAGTATCATCATTTGTGCATGTAGCGATTCAAATGTGCATTTGTGAATCAGGCGACACGCGTGCATTCAGTCACATCTCTTCTGAGTCGATTCTATTTGATTCATTTGAGTTTTGAGACTTTCGTTCCGCCCTTTTAGACTTGTTCAATCCACACACACACACACACACAGCTCGCGATCCACATGCAGCTGAGCCTAAGAAAATCAGCGACCACTAGATGGCCCTAGAGACGTGTGCGCAGTCTATTGTGTACAGTTTGATGAATGTTACATTGTGTTTTCTTTGTTTCTTTTAGGTTTGGCTAATCTCCTCTGCCCGTGTATAATAAAGATGTTTTGTCGAACTTTTTCTAACTTAACTTGTCTTAAGACACAGAATAGCTTATATTAATTTTACCAAACAATAAATTTGTGACAATAGGCCTACCTTGTATTTTTTTTTTTTTTTTTTTGTAATTCAATGGCACGCTGGCAGTTATTCCTTCCTCGTATTATTATTATTATTATTATTACTGCTATTATAGTCGCTCATTTAAGCCAATAGTATTTACACGTTTATATTAAATTATATTAAATTAACTATTATATTAACTTAAACTATAAGCCTATTGCAATGAGCCTTTTATAAGGCCTATGGCTAAAGGAATGATAATGAATGTCTAGGGGAAAAAATAGCTAGAACATATTTTATTTACTTATTACTAAACTGTTTTCTGAGTCAGTGTCAGCTGCAAAGATGAAGTAGGACAGTGATTCGCCATCTCATATTTCCGCTGTTCGATCGTGTCACACACTGCATTGCAAACGTTGCAGCCAAATACAGTCAACCAAACATATATACACTATAGAATCTAGTGGTTATCTAGTGGTAATCTAGATAGTGGTTAATTAAAACAACCCAGTAGCCCCTCACTGCAGAACAAAGATCCAAGGGGCGGGGTTGGATCCACATCCAGGGGGTGGAGATTGGTAGGTTTAGGGGTGGAGATGGGTAGGTTTAGGGGTGGGGATGGGTGGGTTTAGGGATCAGGGGGTGGAGACGGGTAGGTTTAGGTCTATGTAAGGTGGGAGGAGTTGGATCTAGATCCAACTCCGCCCCCTGGATCTGGTGTTCTGCAGTGAGGACCATCTCAAATAGCCCGTGGTTAGTACAATCCGTGTCGTTCAGCCTGAGCTCGGGCCAAGCACATATTTGCTCATGTGAAGACCATGATTTTTTTTTTTTTTTGGCGGAAAGTACAAAGCCTGGTTTACATTATAGTTTGTAGAATTCAAATTCAAATGTGCCAACATTGTGAATATGGAAACACTTGAATTCGTGCCAATAACATTTTGAGATACTGATTTTTGACTTTCATTAGCTGTAAGCTCTCAAAATAAAAAAATAAGAAAAAATCTTTTGAAGTGTTTTACTTTACATGTAATGAATCTAAAATATCTGAAAGTTTCACTTTTTAAAATAAGTTACAAGAAAAAATGAACTTTTTCACCATATTGTAATTTTCTGAGAGGCACCTGTATTATTTATTATGTAAACCAGGCTTTGTACTTTCCGCCCCCCCCAAAAAAAAAAAAAAAAAAAAATCCTGGGCCCGTATTCATAAAGATTCTAAGAATCCTCTCAGAGAGCTCCTAATTTAGCTTAAAAATTTCTAGCTAGGAGTCTTAGCTTAAAAGTGATTCAGGACCAATCTGAGAGCAACTCTGAGCGAGGAAAAGACAAAAACTGTTATCTTAGTGAGGAGGCGGGGCTGACCCCGTTGCTAGCTATGACACAGTCTTTTGAAGACTGTGATTGGTTGGTTGTCCAAGAAGGAAGTAAGAGCGCTTTTAAGAGTAGGGTTTATTATAAGCCTTTACTTTGAAATTACAAGCGTAATTTTTCCTGTGTTGCCGTACTCTCTCTCTCGCACACACACACACACACACACACATTATATTCTTTATTTTTTATTTACCATGCTGTCATACTTAACGTATTTTATAGGAAATGAACAGCGACACAATAAGGTTCTGAAAGTGCTGTAACAGACCCAAATCATCGCTGCTGCAGTTGCATTTTTCCAGTTGCCAAATATGTTAATGTAGTTAATGTAGTGATCACGTCCATTTCTGGCGCTATGGCATTTCAGCACGGTGTCGGAGATGTTAGCGTGTCTCTAATAAGTTCGGTCACAAACATGATCCCTGCACGATCTAATGTGTAGCGTCTTATTAACTCACTGTCACGCATTGTGTGCAACACATTTCTTCTCCCTCTTCGTGTTTGGTTCATTTTCTCCGCTGCTAAAGAAACTCTTAAGCCTCTTAAAAGTCCTCGTCCGTACTCCTAACAATTTCGGACCTTAAGACCTCTTTTAAGGGTTAAGATGCTTTCTGAATTACTTTTTTCTTTACTAGGATCTTTTCTTTAAATTTAAGAGGAAACACCCACATTTCTAAGAATTTTCTTAGAATTTTGTTACTAGGAGCAACTCTTAGCACTAAGATTTTTCATGAATACGGGCCCTGGTCTTCTTCACATGAAAAATCATCCTCTTCACATGAGCAAATATAAAGTTGTTGTATTTCGAGAAAAACTGGCTATTTATAATGGATAATAATAATAATAATAATAATACAAACAAACAATGAATAACTGACAACGTGCCACTGAATAACAAAAAAAAGACAAGGTATTGTCACAAATTTATTGTTTGGTAAAATTAATATAAGCTATTCTGTGTCTTAAGACAAGTTAAGTTAGAAAAAGTTCGACAAAACATCTTTATTATACACGGGCAGAGGAGATCAGCCAAACCTACAACCCCAAATCAGAAAAAGTTGGGACAGTATGGAAAACGCAAATAAAAAAAGAAAGTAGTGATTTCTAAATTTACTTTGACTTGTATTTCATTGCAGACAATATGAACACAAAATATTTCATGTTTTGTCTGGTCAACTTCGTGTCATTTGTAAATATACATCCTTTCCTGTCATTCAGACCTGCAACACATTCCAAAAAAAGTTGGGACAGTAAAGCATTTACCACTTTGTTATGTTGCCATTCCTTTTCACAACACTTAAAAGACGTTTAGGGACTGAAGACACCAAGTGATGAAGTGTTTCAGGTGTAATTTTGTCCCATTCTTCCTGCAAACAAGTCTTAAGATGGGCAACAGTACGGGGTCTTCGTTGCGCTTCAAAATGTGCCACACATTCTCTATTGGAGACAGGTCGGGACTGCAGGCAGGCCAGTCAAGTACCCGTACCCTCTTCCTCCGCAGCCAGGACTTTGTAATGTGTGCAGAATGTGGTTTTGCATTGTCTTGTTGAAATATGCATGGACGTCCCTGGAAAAGATGTCTTCTTGAAGGCAGCATATTGTGCTCCAAAATCTCTATGTACTTTTCAGCATTAATGGTGCCATCACAGAAGTGCAAGTTACCTTTGCCAAGGGCACTAACACAACCCCATACCATGACAGACCCTGGCTTTTGGACTTGTTGCTGGTAACAGTCTGGATGATCCTTTTCTTTTTTGGTCCAGAGCACACGGCGTCCATTCCTCCCAAAAAATACCTGAAATACTGATTCATCTGACCACAATACACAATTCCACTATGTGATGGTCCATCCCAGATGCCTCCGAGCCCAGAGAGGTCGACGGCGCTTCTGGACACTGTTAACATAGGGCTTCCTTTTGGCACAGTACAGTTTTAACTGGCATTTGTGGATGTAACTACGTATTGTGGTACTTGACAAAGGTTTGCCATAGTCCTGAGCCCATGTGGTGATATCGCTTATAGATGAATGACGATTCTTGATGCAGTGCCGCCTGAGGGATCGGAGATCACGGTTGTTCAGCTTAGGCTTGTGCCCTTGTCCTTTACGCACTGAAATTCCTCCAGATTCCTTGAATCTTTTAATTATGCTATGCACTGTTGAAGGTGAAATATCCAAATCTCTTCCTATCTTTCTTTGAGGAACATTGTTTTTAAACATTTCAATAATTTTCTCATGTATTTGTTGGCAAACTGGCGATCCTCGGCCCATCTTTGCTCCTAAAGGACTAGACCTTACTTGGATGCTGCTTTTGTACCAAATCATAATTACAATCACCTGTTGACATCAACTGTTTCAAATCACATCATTATTTAACCAATTTACCTCATTACTAGCCCTAAATTGCTCCTGTCCCAACTTTTTTTGGAATGTGTTGCAGGTCTGAATGACAGGAAAGGATGTATATTTACAAATGACATGAAGTTGACCAGACAAAACATGAAATATTTTGTGTTCATATTGTCTGCAATGAAATACAAGTCAAAGTAAATTTAGAAATCACTACTTTCTTTTTTTATTTGCGTTTTCCATACTGTCACAACTTTTTCTGATTTGGGGTTGTAAAAGAAACAAAGAAAACACAATGTAACATTCATCAAACTGTACACAATGGACTGCGCACACGTCTCTAGGGCCATCTAGTGGTCGCTGATTTTCTGAGGCTCAGCTGCGTGTGGATCGCGAGCTGTGTGTGTGTGTGTGTGTGTGTGTGTGTGTGTGTGTGTGGATTGAACAAGGCTAAAAGGGAGGAACGAAAGTCTCAAAACTCAAATGAATCAAATAGAATCGACTCAGAAGAGATGTGAATGAATGCACGCGTGTCGCCTGATTCACAAATGCACATTTGAATCGCTACATGCACAAATGATGATACTTTAATACAAACTATAACATTTGTATTCACAAATATGTCTCTATTTGAACAAAACTCTGCACATTAACGCAATTCTTAACTCTGCAGACACTGATTGAAAAGCATTTGTTTCAGTGTAGTGACGCACATTTGCGAATTTTTCAAATCGTGTATGCGTTAATGACTTGCACTGGGCTTTGTTCATTGGTAGTTGTGTGTATGAGGGTCGGGAAATGTTGTAAACTGCGAAAATGAAGTCTCAAAATCCAAATGAACCGAACAAGATTGACTCGAACAAGACGTCGATAAATGCACGCGTGTCACCTGATCCGCAAATGCACAGATTCCTTTTTGCATGAGCAATTTATGATATATTAATGCAGAACATAACATTTTTATTCGCAAACATGTCTGTATTTGTATAAATCGCTGCACAATCATTTAATTCCGAATTCAAATTGAAAGGCATTTGTTTGTGGTTAGTAAGATACACGCATAAAATGTATGCAGTCCATGGATAATTGTGCGTGCATCTATAAATCATTTCGAGTCTAATATCATCCCATAATAAACTAGGTTAGTGGATAATTCAGGAGCAAAAGTTATTCTAGAAAAATCATGAGTGCACAATACTTTTATAAAATCTAAACATTTAGTAAAATAACATTATTTAGTGGGGAACAAATAAAAGTGAATAAGTGTAGGACTGAATCTGGTAAAACATTGCTCTTTGTATTGTTGTAAAATACATTCGTGAAAAACAAGTAAATATATTTATATATACATGTGGAAAAATGATCAACAATCATTCTGACCCTCTCTTTAAAAGGACCTTCTAACCCTAATTAAACACACCTGAACCAACTAAACAAGGTTTTCAGACTCACTACAAACGTCCAGGAAAGCGAGTTGGAGCTGTACTGTGTACTGAGTACCCAACTGTGTACTTAAAAGCTTAAGTAAGGAAAAGAACTACAATCCAATTGTGAATAAAATCAAAATAAAAAAGGCTAAATGGCTAAATATAAAACAATCATATATTAAAATTATCAGCAACAATCACCGGCTTTCTCTGCATATCTGTCTTGCAATGCAACAGAAATTAATGACATTTTATGATGAAGAGGTGCTCGGAGATATGCCCACTCACAGAATTAACCACTTCTGTTTTTTTACGTAATGCAATTCCCATTATGAATTATGACACAGCTTGGATCATTGGTCCATTGGGTTAAATTGCTTTCTAAAAACAAGTAAACCGCTCCAGAGCTGATTTTCAATTGGACTGAGAGTACCACATTCACGCGATCTCTGACCAGTTATTTTGTTGTAGATCAGAGCATGGCTAAATATAAAACAATCATATATTAAAATTATCAGCAACAATCACCGGCTTTCTCTGCATATCTGTCTTGCAATGCAACAGAAATTAATGACATTTTATGATGAAGAGGTGCTCGGAGATATGCCCACTCACAGAATTAACCACTTCTGTTTTTTTACGTAATGCAATTCCCATTATGAATTATGACACAGCTTGGATCATTGGTCCATTGGGTTAAATTGCTTTCTAAAAACAAGTAAACCGCTCCAGAGCTGATTTTCAATTGGACTGAGAGTACCACATTCACGCGATCTCTGACCAGTTATTTTGTTGTAGATCAGAGCATGGCTAAATATAAAACAATCATATATTAAAATTATCAGCAACAATCACCGGCTTTCTCTGCATATCTGTCTTGCAATGCAACAGAAATTAATGACATTTTATGATGAAGAGGTGCTCGGAGATATGCCCACTCACAGAATTAACCACTTCTGTTTTTTTACGTAATGCAATTCCCATTATGAATTATGACACAGCTTGGATCATTGGTCCATTGGGTTAAATTGCTTTCTAAAAACAAGTAAACCGCTCCAGAGCTGATTTTCAATTGGACTGAGAGTACCACATTCACGCGATCTCTGACCAGTTATTTTGTTGTAGATCAGAGCATGACTATATACCTAAACAAAACTAAGGGAGAGAATGTGCAGGGTTCAAAACTAACATTTTAAAAAAGCCAGGTGTGAAAACTCCTTAAGTGCATAGCGTATAATACATCAGAACTAAAAACCACCATTCAGTTGTATGATATTCTAACATAACAGAATGCATGTACAGGTATATGATTACAGAGTAAACTAAGGCTTTTTACCTGACTTCACAGGAATGGACACTTAGCTCTTTGTGCAGGAGGCCACTGGTCAAGTTGTACACCAGCACAGAGCCATTGCTTGTACCTAATGAGCAAACATGTAAAACACAAATAAATGCTGTAATTGGCAAGTTAATATGACTGGATTATTATTTTCATTATTTTTATTTTTTTTGCATTTGATTACAAATACTAATCATCATCATTGTAATCATTACAATAAACAAATAAATAAATAAATAATTTGTAAACATCAGAAATTTTAAATGACACCGTTCATAAAACAGCCTGTTCAGACTGAACAGAACATCATTCATCCCGTCAGTGGAGGAGAGAAGGAATTGATAGATGTGGCACTGAGAGGAGATATGAGTGAGAGTGAATGGGGAAGTCTAAGAGGAAGTGAAGTGTTTCAGAGGGTTTATTGATGTTAAAGGGCAGAGTCTGGGTGACAGTTTGTTAAGGGTAGGTTTTTCTTTTAGCGTTTGTAGAAATGTGCTGATAAAATTAGTCAACAAATCATGATTCTACTTATTCTGGAACTACAGTGATATTATCGATCCTTGCATGTTTATTAATGTGTTTTATTAAACTGTGACCAATAGGGATGCCCCCTAATAGTCGACTAATCATTAGTCGTCCAAATTTTTATTAGTCGCAGAAAATAAAAATAAAAAAATAAATAAAAATCCACAGGTAAAGTCACGCAGATTATGACAGATAGATTGTTAATGGCTAGTAATAAAGTACATCAGGAAGGACATCCAAACGCTCGCCTATCATTCATCAACCTCAAATATGGCTTATCATCTGAAATATGCAAGTAGTAGCAACTTTACATGGCCGCTCAATCTAATGTCAACCTAGAGAAATGTGCGCTGTTGAAGTGTCTGTGTGGAGTGTGGAGCTGAACAGCGCTCACTGCAGGACAGATGAAGGCGCTGGTGCGGTCACTTACTCCTAAAATACTCAGCCATTTTTGGACATACAGATAAGAGTAATACATCTTTCAAATCTGTAAAGACTCTACGTTTATTTGTGTGCACTCACAATAACAACAAAACGCGCTATTGTAAAATAATGAAAGCAAACAGGATGCACTTTCTGCCATCTTGGTCTGTGAACTTGAGCGAGAAACTCCGTGTATATCTTTAATTTACAGACATTACACATATCTATAGAGAGTGAAATATCTACTTTCAAATGAACCAATTCAAATGGAAAACAAATATTCTCCGATTATGTAATCCGTATGAAACATGCATACAGGCGCATCACTACTGCGGAGATGACGAGTCAGTGTCGCCGACTTCATCTCTTAAGCCGAAAACAAAGAAAGTTTATTCAATTATTAAAATGTTAATGCAGTCTCCTTACTGTTTTTCACTGACACATTTATAATCATTACTTTTGACAGTGAGCTGTGGCAAGCTTTATGCGTGTGCTTGAGCGCTTATTAGGCTATGTAGGCAATTAAAGGCTCATAATAATGATTAATAAACGTGCGATTAGTCGACTAATGCTTAAAATGAACGACTACTAGTCGAACAGAAAAATACCTTAGCCGAGGGCAGCCCTAGTGACCAAACATCCACTGAATTCAATTGAAAACAATTGAACAAGCACAACTGAAGTTGTGATCAGCAAACAGTGACACAGACGCAGTGCACTAACTACTTGACAAATCTGTGCAACCCTAAATGGAATGGGATGCATTTCAAATTGTGAGGTTGTTGGTGATACTCAGCCCTAAAAGAGATATGTATTGTGGCCAAGAGAGCTCGTGCTGCAACACCGGCAAATTAAGAAAACATCATTAGTTTGACAACATGTGCTGCAAATACTCACAAAGCAACTAAATACAGAAACTCGCTGCAAATAGAACAGACTACAACAGAAATGTTTCAAGGGGACTCATACATGTTGTAAACGTAAGATACCCAAGATTACATAATGTTTCACAATTAATTGTGTATTTTGTCAGATTATTTAGACTAATAATATCCAAAAGGCTAAGGAATCATACACATCAGGATTTAAAAATAAACAATTTCAGGTCATCGACAACACCACAAGTATATCTTGAACAATAAGCATGTCCAAGCCAGGTTCATCACTTGTTGGGGTCCCCTTGAAACATTTCCATTGTGGTCTGTGCTATACGTTGTGAGTGTTTGCAGCACGTGCTGTCAAACTGATAAAAGACGTTGTCTTAATTTGCTGGTGTTTTACTCGATTTGCATATGTGTGTGTCTATTTGCATGTGTGTGTGTGTGTGTTTTCAGTTGCAGTGAGTTGAGCTCTCTTGAACACTGTATATATGTTTGCTATAAAGTCCACAGAATCATTTGCCACAAAATAATGAGCTGGATGTACACAGGAAATACGTAGTAGGCACCAGAGTGTCAGACTACATGCATACAGGCCATTCATAGATCATTTTCCATCAATCACAGAGTTTTATAAGACAAGCAAGAGTAATTTCAGATCTGAGTGCTTCAGACAGCTAAGTGTTCGCTTCATTTTTATCGGAGAAGACCAGGCTCTTGGTTACAGTTCAAAGGCTCTTATGGATAGTATGTAGACTGAACTGACTGACACTGATACATCTAAAATTGTACAATTGTCTGGCTTCAAATGTCACACCAGTGGAGTTAGTTGCAGATGTAGTTTATTTTCCTCAAGTGCTAAATGACCACTCAACAAGATCGCTTCTTTAAAGTTTTGAGATGGTTAAAAAAAAATCAGCTCTTGGGAACGATTCAGCAACAGTCCTTGTGCATTGAGGCAGAAAGAAGTTCTGTATCATCCCCGAGGCACTCCTGAAAAACTGTGCTATGGAGTTACTTTAGAAAGGCATCCATCAAGAGGAATTCACATTACATGGTTTTAAGTGCTTGGTGTGCACGCTCAATTGGATGTATAGTGCATTCAGGCAGCTACAAAATATCATAAAGGCTGCACCACTGTGTTGACTCCAATAATGAGATGACAAGTGTAGAAAATTAGACCACCAATCATATAGAGCTCAAATTGCAATTTAAGATCCACTGACTAAACCGGGTGAAACCTCATTTGGAACATATTGATATTTCTATAATGCAGTATAACAGATCTTCACATACTTATGAAGTCTTTAAACTAAGATATTTTTCATTTCTCTGTTACTGAGTAACAGATGTAACTCAATTAGAGCTCTATTTTTAGCCACAGCTAGTTCAACTCACATATTAGTCTACAAATTGTCAAAGTTGAATTTGTTTTGTAAATTGTGCACTTGAGTTTTTAATATCTGTGCAACGCTTTCAATCTTTGCAGAATCGTTAAGAAGGAGTAACAGAACAGCTACAGTATGGCCTTGCTGTGATGACTGACATTTGCATAAGAATTTATCACAGTCTTGTCATTTCCGCTCATATGATTTTGTTCTCTCGGCTCATCACTTTGCTGTCAAAAAATGAGGTCTCACTCACAAAAAGACTACATTACTTATGTGAAAATAATGGTATTTTTGTCAATATTGCACATCTAGTGTTAAAGACTTTATATATTTATAAAAATGAATTTGATTATTTTTCTGTCTACATTATTCTCTAAACATAATTCTAAGGGCCTGTTTACACCTGATCACTCCATGTGTTTTCTCTGATTGGATATCAATCAGATTTGTTTAAATGGTTTCATTTACACTTGGCCACATAAATGTGTCTCTGCAAAATGGATATATAGCCGATCTTCAATTCCCGCGCTATATGTAAATTTGACAGAATTCACGTCAACAAAAGCAACAGATATGCACCGCATTTTATTCATCATAAGCTTATTTCAAGATCAAAGACCGCAACAGGAGAGATAAGTTAGTCTTACTTAGCGGTGTGCGATATGCCGATTTTTACGTGCTGTTCTGACATGCGCTTTTTCTGAGCACGTACAACTGAAGTGCGTGCACACTAAGAGCCTGTCAAACAGCGCCTGATTACTAGACTAAGACTTTCACATCTGATTTCACTTCTAATACTGTCAAAATTATATAAGATTTACATATAAACACAGTTAGTTATGTCTAAAATGAAAGTAAACAGTTGAGAGAGAAACAGATGCATGCAGCTCTTAAAGCGACAGAACTAAACATGCTGCCTTGTCATTAAAGGAATAGTTCACCCAAAAAAATTGTCATTATTTACTCACTCACATGTTGTCCCAAACCTGTATTCATTTATTTCTAAATAAATAATTTAGAAATAATTTATTGCTAAACACAAAATAAGATATTTTGAAGAATGTGGGTAACCAAACAGTAGCTGGTCCCCACTGACTTTGATAGTAGAAAAAAAATAAGTCAACTGCTTGGTTACGCACATTCTTCAAAATAACTTTTATGTTCAACAGAAGAAAGAAATTAATTCAGATTTAAAACAACTTGAGAGTGAGTAAATGATGGAATAAAAATAAAACACTATGACAAAATCTTTATTTTTGGGTGAACTATACTTTTAATGTTAATAAAACAACACAGAAAACAAAAATCACTCACTGCTCATGACTAACAAACTTTAATACAGTGTCTTATAAAAAAAATATAATTTATGTATATAGTGTTTTATTTTAATATTTGTTCATTCTATTTCTTGAATATTAGGCTACTGCTAAATACTGTACCTGAAAAATAAAGCAATAATTTGTAAATTATGTGTATTTGTAATGTATATCTTTGTTCTTATTTTCTAATAACAAAGATAAAATAATGACCATTTTTTTTATATTAGCCCACTTTGGCCTAAATGTCTGCCATTCTCTTTTATTTTAGATTTTGTTACCTTGAAAGGCTTTTTTTTACAATAGGGGAATTAGTAGTAAATAGTAAAACCAACATGACAAAGAATTGTAATAAAATCATCAATCGTGATATTCCTGGAAAAAAATCATGATATGATATTTTTTCATCAAGATTTTCATCTTCCATGTTTAAAACCTACATCGTGTTGATGTCAAAGGACTATAGTACATTGATGACGTGTCTGTGTCTATTAAATTATTCATGAGACTGCGTGTCCTTATCTTATGAGAAGACGATTCGCTTAATTATTCACAACAGCATGTGTTGATTTGCTATGACAGACGCTCCAGACTGTGAGATCACATACATTAACAGAGAGAAACACTCATGGATCGAAGGAGAGTGTTTGTTTTTGCTTTATAATAAGAGTTCAGCACAAACGTGGTTCATTCACTTAGTGAGAGTAACTGTTTTTACAGCTCCTTGACACAACCCGTCAAAAGGCTTATATAAACGCAGCAGAATAAGCCTTAAAAGTTATCAGAGGTGCAACAGCGCGTTCATATAGATGTTTTCGATGCAGAGTGCAAATGGCTGTGCATTTATTTGTGTTTTTAACTCAATGGGAGCGAACTGAAACTGTCTGAAACCGAAGTTGTCTGTGTTGTCTGTCTTCCCTCTTCGTCTGCGCGCGTTTCTCAATACCAGGTACGCAAATTTCATGAGTTCGACTTGGGAGTGTGAACTCCAGTGGACGGAACGACGCAAGTCCGGTAATTCTGCAAACAGCAGCATACTCGATAACATCAGTCAGCTCACCTTGGCTACTGCAATTTTCCCTCACTGTATTTTACAATAAGATGAAATATGATATCAAACACCACTGCCTCTTTTCGTTTTCATTTAAACATATTAATAGCCGCAGAAATGTTGTTCAGGGTACGTACATCCATTACAATGAAACAAAATATTGTATCAAACAGTATTGCCTCTTCATTGTCATTTTAACATATTAATGGTCTTTAATAGAATAAAGACCAAAGATTACCTGCTAGATTTACCCAAAATGAATTATATCTTATGTTTAACCACTACAGACACATCATAGCCAGCGGCAAATGTCAGAAGGACTAGCCAAGGTTATGCTCCTCTGGTCGGGAAACATGAGCATTGAGCGCCCGGTGATCGCGTGGAGCTCACGTCTCCCAAATCGGCGAAGCACATTTTCAAATAGGCGCTGTCTTTATAAATAAACTGCAGATTTGAGTTTTAAACAACTACATTCTCACCCGAAATACTTTTAAAACTACATGTCATGACACAATAACAGTAATATTTAAAAAATTATGCGAATATGGTGGTTGAAATACACTGCTGCGTGACCTCAACCAATCAGCATGCTCAGCGCCCAAGTCCCACCGCCGAAAGTTCCGGACCTTTGAAAAAGTACTACCTCACGAGCAGGGACTTTCTGAGGGGTAATTTTTTACCCGGAACTTTATTTAGATCCTGGTTCCTGTGGTGGAAACACACCGAGTACCGGCCCAAAATCCCTAGTTCCTGGGGAAAGTTCCTGCGGTGGAAACAAGGCTTTAGGCTGCACCCCAAAAACACAATCAAGCCTAGAAAAAAAGCAGTCAACCAACCCTTTAAAATCAGTCTCGAAAGCATTTCGGAGGGCATTTACACCTGGTCTTTTCACAATCGGATAGCTATCGAATCAGAGAAAACGCATGAAGTGACCAAGTGTAAACAGGCTCTAAATCTAATTCTCTCTTTACGTGAATGTCTAAATTTGCAATCTTTAAACAAAACCTAAATTTCAGTCAAACAAAACTTAAAAATCCTTACACTTGAGCTAGACTTCTATGGAAGCATATGTGTAGCAAAATCTGTAAGAAAACATGTCTATTTTGAATAAATGCTGTTCTTTTTAACTTTCTATTTATCAATGAACCCCAAAAAAGTATCACGGGTTCCAAAATAAATAAAAATAAAAAGCAAAAAATTAAGCAGCATAACTGTTTCCATCATTGATAAATCAGCATATTAGAATGATTTCTAAAGGACCATATGACACTGAAGACTGGACTAATGACAGAAATAAATTATAATCACAGAAATAAATTATATTTTAAAGTATAAAATAGAAAAACATTCTTTTAAATTGTAATATTTCACAATATTAGTTTTTCTGTATTTTTGATCAAATAAATGCAGGTTTGATGAGCATAAGACACATTCATAATGCTGCATAATTATCAAAAATGGTAATATAATAAAGTCCTTTCACGTCACCATTTCGCCAGCCTACACTTCACATGATAGGCCTGTAGGTGGCACTTGGGCTTCATTAACTATGATAGTTTCATGAAATAGTAAACAGTGTAGGATATCATACATAAATATAAGTGAATTGAATAGCTTACAGATTACCATTATTGTGACTTCTGTTTTGTGCAGTGCTTTTGTAGTCATTCAGCATCTATTTTCTCAGCAATGTAATTTGATTTATAAAATGAGACAAACCGCACATCCAGATCGCTCCACAAATAAGCTTGTCTGTCCCATGTAATTTTCTACCGATTTATGAATAAGAACGGAAGATGACCGCTCCACTTCACATTATTGTCCAATGAAATTTGAACTTGAGCCAGATCATGATTGGTTGGGTGTATTATACATGACAAATGGGCATTGATGAATTATGTAATATTCATGAATTATGTAAAATATATAATATATAGATTTTTTTATTAAATTGACACTAGCGTTGATTATAAGCTATAATTATAGCTTTGAAATTACATATTTTTTATATGTACAAGATGGAAGCCTCCGTGGCGTCGTCCGCAGTTGTTTTTATGTTTTTGTTAGTTTGTCCTGTCTTTAGTTATATCCCTGCAATCAGTTTCACCAGAGACAAATTGCTGGACATTCGGCAGTACACACCAGTGGATTTCGGAGAGTGCTGCCTAGCATCCATCTGGCGAATCTCCGCTCTCCACCCAACAAAACGGACAAACTCCTTCTGCTCTTCCGGACAAATAAGGATTTCTCACACTCTGCTGCTCTGTGTTTCACAGAAACCTGGCTGAATGACGCCATTCCGGACAGCGCGTTACATCTGCTGAGCTTTCAGCTGTTTAGAGTGGATCGTGACGCAGAATCAATGGGGAAATCGCGTGGAGTTTTGCTTGTTCATTCTCGTGAGTGTTTACATTCCTCCGCAAGCGCAACTCACTGATCTGATCACAGAGACTGAGCAACAACACCCGGACTCTGTTTTAATCATTCTCGGGGATTTTAATAAAGCAAAGCTCTCCCGTGAACTGCCAAAATACAGACAGCATGTTACATGTCCCACCAGAGACAGTAATATATTGGATCACTGTTACACAGCAATAAAAGATGCATATCACTCCATTCCACGGGCAGCTTTAGGACTTTAGGTGGATCACTGTTTGGTTCATCTTATACCGACCTACAGGCAGAAACTGAAATCAGCTAAACCTGTTTTAAGGACTGTTAAAAGATGGACTAATGAAGCAGAGCGGGATTTACAAGCCTGTTTCCACCTCACTGATTGGAGTGTTTTTGAAGCTGCTGCCACCGATCTGGACAAGCTCACAGACACTGTAACATCTTATATCAGTTTCTGTGAAGATATGTGCATTCCTACCAGGACTCATCTAACTTACAACAATGACAAACCGCTGTTGCAAAACTCAGACAGCTCCATCAGGCCAAAGAAGATGCTTACAGGAAGGGGGACAAAGTCTTGTATAAACAGGCCAAATACACACTGGAAAAGGAGATCAGAATGGCAAAGAGGAATTATTCTGAAAAAATAAGGATACAATTCTCTTCCAGTGACTCAGCATCAGTGTGGAAAGGTCTGAAAGAGATCACCAACTACAAGACACCATCCCCCAGCACTCTGGAGAATCTGGCAGACGATCTGAATGAGTTCTACTGCAGGTTTGAAATAACACCCCACACCCGCCCTTAACACCTTTCCACACAACCACTAACACCTCCAGCAACTCCCCTCTCCCCCACACCTGCAATTCAGACCAGAGAAGACGAGGTGCGCCAGGTCTTCCGGAAGAAGGAAAGGAAAAAAGTACCAGGCCCAAATTGTGTTAAACCAGTCTGTCTGAAATCCTGTGCTGACCAGCTGGCCCACATCTTCACACAGATCTTCAACAGATCACTGGAGCTGTGCGAAGTCCCTTCATGCTTCAAAAGCTCCACCATCATCCCCATCCCAAAGAAATCCAAAAGTCTTTTGAAAAACTGGTCCTGGCCCACCTGAAGGACATTACTGGACCCTTACTGGATCCTCTTCAGTTTGCCTACAAAGCAAACAGGTCTGTGACGATGCAGTCAACATGGGACTGCATTATGTTCTGCAAAATCTAGACAGACCAGGGACTTATGTGAGGATCCTGTTTGTGGACTTCAGCTCGGCCTTTAACACTATCATCCCAAACCTCCTCCTGCCCAAATTAACTCAGCTCTCCATGCCCACCTCCGTCTGTCAGTGGATCAACAGCTTCCTGACAGACAGGCAGCAGCTAGTGAGGCTGGGAAAATACACATCAGCACTCGTACGATCAGCACTGGAGCTCCCCAGGGCTGCGTTCTCTCCCCACTGCTCTTCTCCCTGTACACCAACGACTGCACATCTAAATACCCCTCTGTCAAGCTCCTGAAGTTTGCAGACGACCACACTTATCGGCCTCATTCAGGACGGTGATGAGTCTGCTTACAGACATGAGGTTAAGGAGTTGGCTGTCTGGTGCAGTCTTAACAACCTGGAGCTCAAAACTGTGGAGATGATTGTGTACTTCAGGAGAAATCCCCATGCACTCCCTCCACTCACCATCATGAACAGCACTGTGACTGCAGTGGAGACATTCAGGTTCCTGGGCACCACCATCTCCCAGGACCTAAAGTGGGACATTCACATAGACTCCATTGTTAGAAAGGCCCAGCAGATAACATAACATGATTTATGATTGGGGGCAGAAACAAAGCAACACCCCGAGCCAGAACAGTATCTAATTGGTCAAGACAAGCATTAGGAGGTGTCCACAAGCCGAGTTTAAAACCTCAGGACACCATCAAACTCGCTCTTAAACTGCTCTTTTTACTCTCTTGTATCTCTTTGTCCTCTCTAAAACTCTTCTCTTTTGCCATGCATTTTGACGCTGCTCTTTGAGCACCATGTGCTCTGGCCTAGCGGCCAGTTGCGACCATGGTGAGAAGAAATACCACCTAGTCTCGTTACATCCGTGTATTCTTTTATTTTAGTTTATTTTCCTTCCGTTGAGTGTCGTGTTCAAAAGTTACGTTTGCCGCAAAGTCCAGCTCCGACTGCACCCGCTTCAAACTTCAACTAGCAACGGACTCAGACCATTCGTCAGCCAACGCCCAAGAACGTCACTACGAAAGACCACTGAACTGTCAGCCAACCAGCAACCTGGGAAACCCCCTTTCCTGCAATGACAATGACAGAAGGGAATCCCGTAACACAAAGGCAAGGCAAGTAAAACAACTCCAGACTTTTAGCTGAATTGGTGCATTTAATACAAATTTTAGCCTCATTGAGAAACTCAAAGCGAGGTTTAAATAAGTGATTGATGGTTGTCAAGGTCTATGCAATTGCACATATTGCTATAAACTTGGGATTTCATATTTTCATTCTCTTAAACTCATCTTTCCTTACTTTCTCTCTTCTGCAACGTGTGAATGTGTGTGTTCATGTGTTAGATTAGTTTCATGTCTTAGATTTATCAAATAAAGCCTTGTTTATATTGAAAAGAGAAGGATCTTGTGTTTTGTGCTCATAAATTAATGTCTTAATCTGCCGATTTGTGCTACTGTGCTATTTAATAGTGTTTTCACTATATTTTGGGGGTTGTAAAAGAAACAAAGAAAACACAATGTAACATTCATCAAACTGTACACAATGGACTGCGCACACGTCTCTAGGGCCATCTAGTGGTCGCTGATTTTCTGAGGCTCAGCTGCGTGTGGATCGCGAGCTGTGTGTGTGTGTGTGTGTGTGGTGTGTGTGTGTGTGTGGGATTGAACAAGGCTAAAAGGAGGAACGAAAGTCTCAAAACTCAAATGAATCAAATAGAATCGACTCAGAAGAGATGTGAATGAATGCACGCGTGTCGCCTGATTCACAAATGCACATTTGAATCGCTACATGCACAAATGATGATACTTTAATACAAACTATAACATTTGTATTCACAAATATGTCTCTATTTGAACAAAACTCTGCACATTAACGCAATTCTTAACTCTGCAGACACTGATTGAAAAGCATTTGTTTCAGTGTAGTGACGCACATTTGCGAATTTTTCAAATCGTGTATGCGTTAATGACTTGCACTGGGCTTTGTTCATTGGTAGTTGTGTGTATGAGGGTCGGGAAATGTTGTAAACTGCGAAAATGAAGTCTCAAAATCCAAATGAACCGAACAAGATTGACTCGAACAAGACGTCGATAAATGCACGCGTGTCACCTGATCCGCAAATGCACAGATTCCTTTTTGCATGAGCAATTTATGATATATTAATGCAGAACATAACATTTTTATTCGCAAACATGTCTGTATTTGTATAAATCGCTGCACAATCATTTAATTCCGAATTCAAATTGAAAGGCATTTGTTTGTGGTTAGTAAGATACACGCATAAAATGTATGCAGTCCATGGATAATTGTGCGTGCATCTATAAATCATTTCGAGTCTAATATCATCCCATAATAAACTAGGTTAGTGGATAATTCAGGAGCAAAAGTTATTCTAGAAAAATCATGAGTGCACAATACTTTTATAAAATCTAAACATTTAGTAAAATAACATTATTTAGTGGGGAACAAATAAAAGTGAATAAGTGTAGGACTGAATCTGGTAAAACATTGCTCTTTGTATTGTTGTAAAATACATTCGTGAAAAACAAGTAAATATATTTATATATACATGTGGAAAAATGATCAACAATCATTCTGACCCTCTCTTTAAAAGGACCTTCTAACCCTAATTAAACACACCTGAACCAACTAAACAAGGTTTTCAGACTCACTACAAACGTCCAGGAAAGCGAGTTGGAGCTGTACTGTGTACTGAGTACCCAACTGTGTACTTAAAAGCTTAAGTAAGGAAAAGAACTACAATCCAATTGTGAATAAAATCAAAATAAAAAAGGCTAAATGGCTAAATATAAAACAATCATATATTAAAATTATCAGCAACAATCACCGGCTTTCTCTGCATATCTGTCTTGCAATGCAACAGAAATTAATGACATTTTATGATGAAGAGGTGCTCGGAGATATGCCCACTCACAGAATTAACCACTTCTGTTTTTTTACGTAATGCAATTCCCATTATGAATTATGACACAGCTTGGATCATTGGTCCATTGGGTTAAATTGCTTTCTAAAAACAAGTAAACCGCTCCAGAGCTGATTTTCAATTGGACTGAGAGTACCACATTCACGCGATCTCTGACCAGTTATTTTGTTGTAGATCAGAGCATGGCTAAATATAAAACAATCATATATTAAAATTATCAGCAACAATCACCGGCTTTCTCTGCATATCTGTCTTGCAATGCAACAGAAATTAATGACATTTTATGATGAAGAGGTGCTCGGAGATATGCCCACTCACAGAATTAACCACTTCTGTTTTTTTACGTAATGCAATTCCCATTATGAATTATGACACAGCTTGGATCATTGGTCCATTGGGTTAAATTGCTTTCTAAAAACAAGTAAACCGCTCCAGAGCTGATTTTCAATTGGACTGAGAGTACCACATTCACGCGATCTCTGACCAGTTATTTTGTTGTAGATCAGAGCATGGCTAAATATAAAACAATCATATATTAAAATTATCAGCAACAATCACCGGCTTTCTCTGCATATCTGTCTTGCAATGCAACAGAAATTAATGACATTTTATGATGAAGAGGTGCTCGGAGATATGCCCACTCACAGAATTAACCACTTCTGTTTTTTTACGTAATGCAATTCCCATTATGAATTATGACACAGCTTGGATCATTGGTCCATTGGGTTAAATTGCTTTCTAAAAACAAGTAAACCGCTCCAGAGCTGATTTTCAATTGGACTGAGAGTACCACATTCACGCGATCTCTGACCAGTTATTTTGTTGTAGATCAGAGCATGACTATATACCTAAACAAAACTAAGGGAGAGAATGTGCAGGGTTCAAAACTAACATTTTAAAAAAGCCAGGTGTGAAAACTCCTTAAGTGCATAGCGTATAATACATCAGAACTAAAAACCACCATTCAGTTGTATGATATTCTAACATAACAGAATGCATGTACAGGTATATGATTACAGAGTAAACTAAGGCTTTTTACCTGACTTCACAGGAATGGACACTTAGCTCTTTGTGCAGGAGGCCACTGGTCAAGTTGTACACCAGCACAGAGCCATTGCTTGTACCTAATGAGCAAACATGTAAAACACAAATAAATGCTGTAATTGGCAAGTTAATATGACTGGATTATTATTTTCATTATTTTTATTTTTTTTGCATTTGATTACAAATACTAATCATCATCATTGTAATCATTACAATAAACAAATAAATAAATAAATAATTTGTAAACATCAGAAATTTTAAATGACACCGTTCATAAAACAGCCTGTTCAGACTGAACAGAACATCATTCATCCCGTCAGTGGAGGAGAGAAGGAATTGATAGATGTGGCACTGAGAGGAGATATGAGTGAGAGTGAATGGGGAAGTCTAAGAGGAAGTGAAGTGTTTCAGAGGGTTTATTGATGTTAAAGGGCAGAGTCTGGGTGACAGTTTGTTAAGGGTAGGTTTTTCTTTTAGCGTTTGTAGAAATGTGCTGATAAAATTAGTCAACAAATCATGATTCTACTTATTCTGGAACTACAGTGATATTATCGATCCTTGCATGTTTATTAATGTGTTTTATTAAACTGTGACCAATAGGGATGCCCCCTAATAGTCGACTAATCATTAGTCGTCCAAATTTTTATTAGTCGCAGAAAATAAAAATAAAAAAATAAATAAAAATCCACAGGTAAAGTCACGCAGATTATGACAGATAGATTGTTAATGGCTAGTAATAAAGTACATCAGGAAGGACATCCAAACGCTCGCCTATCATTCATCAACCTCAAATATGGCTTATCATCTGAAATATGCAAGTAGTAGCAACTTTACATGGCCGCTCAATCTAATGTCAACCTAGAGAAATGTGCGCTGTTGAAGTGTCTGTGTGGAGTGTGGAGCTGAACAGCGCTCACTGCAGGACAGATGAAGGCGCTGGTGCGGTCACTTACTCCTAAAATACTCAGCCATTTTTGGACATACAGATAAGAGTAATACATCTTTCAAATCTGTAAAGACTCTACGTTTATTTGTGTGCACTCACAATAACAACAAAACGCGCTATTGTAAAATAATGAAAGCAAACAGGATGCACTTTCTGCCATCTTGGTCTGTGAACTTGAGCGAGAAACTCCGTGTATATCTTTAATTTACAGACATTACACATATCTATAGAGAGTGAAATATCTACTTTCAAATGAACCAATTCAAATGGAAAACAAATATTCTCCGATTATGTAATCCGTATGAAACATGCATACAGGCGCATCACTACTGCGGAGATGACGAGTCAGTGTCGCCGACTTCATCTCTTAAGCCGAAAACAAAGAAAGTTTATTCAATTATTAAAATGTTAATGCAGTCTCCTTACTGTTTTTCACTGACACATTTATAATCATTACTTTTGACAGTGAGCTGTGGCAAGCTTTATGCGTGTGCTTGAGCGCTTATTAGGCTATGTAGGCAATTAAAGGCTCATAATAATGATTAATAAACGTGCGATTAGTCGACTAATGCTTAAAATGAACGACTACTAGTCGAACAGAAAAATACCTTAGCCGAGGGCAGCCCTAGTGACCAAACATCCACTGAATTCAATTGAAAACAATTGAACAAGCACAACTGAAGTTGTGATCAGCAAACAGTGACACAGACGCAGTGCACTAACTACTTGACAAATCTGTGCAACCCTAAATGGAATGGGATGCATTTCAAATTGTGAGGTTGTTGGTGATACTCAGCCCTAAAAGAGATATGTATTGTGGCCAAGAGAGCTCGTGCTGCAACACCGGCAAATTAAGAAAACATCATTAGTTTGACAACATGTGCTGCAAATACTCACAAAGCAACTAAATACAGAAACTCGCTGCAAATAGAACAGACTACAACAGAAATGTTTCAAGGGGACTCATACATGTTGTAAACGTAAGATACCCAAGATTACATAATGTTTCACAATTAATTGTGTATTTTGTCAGATTATTTAGACTAATAATATCCAAAAGGCTAAGGAATCATACACATCAGGATTTAAAAATAAACAATTTCAGGTCATCGACAACACCACAAGTATATCTTGAACAATAAGCATGTCCAAGCCAGGTTCATCACTTGTTGGGGTCCCCTTGAAACATTTCCATTGTGGTCTGTGCTATACGTTGTGAGTGTTTGCAGCACGTGCTGTCAAACTGATAAAAGACGTTGTCTTAATTTGCTGGTGTTTTACTCGATTTGCATATGTGTGTGTCTATTTGCATGTGTGTGTGTGTGTGTTTTCAGTTGCAGTGAGTTGAGCTCTCTTGAACACTGTATATATGTTTGCTATAAAGTCCACAGAATCATTTGCCACAAAATAATGAGCTGGATGTACACAGGAAATACGTAGTAGGCACCAGAGTGTCAGACTACATGCATACAGGCCATTCATAGATCATTTTCCATCAATCACAGAGTTTTATAAGACAAGCAAGAGTAATTTCAGATCTGAGTGCTTCAGACAGCTAAGTGTTCGCTTCATTTTTATCGGAGAAGACCAGGCTCTTGGTTACAGTTCAAAGGCTCTTATGGATAGTATGTAGACTGAACTGACTGACACTGATACATCTAAAATTGTACAATTGTCTGGCTTCAAATGTCACACCAGTGGAGTTAGTTGCAGATGTAGTTTATTTTCCTCAAGTGCTAAATGACCACTCAACAAGATCGCTTCTTTAAAGTTTTGAGATGGTTAAAAAAAAATCAGCTCTTGGGAACGATTCAGCAACAGTCCTTGTGCATTGAGGCAGAAAGAAGTTCTGTATCATCCCCGAGGCACTCCTGAAAAACTGTGCTATGGAGTTACTTTAGAAAGGCATCCATCAAGAGGAATTCACATTACATGGTTTTAAGTGCTTGGTGTGCACGCTCAATTGGATGTATAGTGCATTCAGGCAGCTACAAAATATCATAAAGGCTGCACCACTGTGTTGACTCCAATAATGAGATGACAAGTGTAGAAAATTAGACCACCAATCATATAGAGCTCAAATTGCAATTTAAGATCCACTGACTAAACCGGGTGAAACCTCATTTGGAACATATTGATATTTCTATAATGCAGTATAACAGATCTTCACATACTTATGAAGTCTTTAAACTAAGATATTTTTCATTTCTCTGTTACTGAGTAACAGATGTAACTCAATTAGAGCTCTATTTTTAGCCACAGCTAGTTCAACTCACATATTAGTCTACAAATTGTCAAAGTTGAATTTGTTTTGTAAATTGTGCACTTGAGTTTTTAATATCTGTGCAACGCTTTCAATCTTTGCAGAATCGTTAAGAAGGAGTAACAGAACAGCTACAGTATGGCCTTGCTGTGATGACTGACATTTGCATAAGAATTTATCACAGTCTTGTCATTTCCGCTCATATGATTTTGTTCTCTCGGCTCATCACTTTGCTGTCAAAAAATGAGGTCTCACTCACAAAAAGACTACATTACTTATGTGAAAATAATGGTATTTTTGTCAATATTGCACATCTAGTGTTAAAGACTTTATATATTTATAAAAATGAATTTGATTATTTTTCTGTCTACATTATTCTCTAAACATAATTCTAAGGGCCTGTTTACACCTGATCACTCCATGTGTTTTCTCTGATTGGATATCAATCAGATTTGTTTAAATGGTTTCATTTACACTTGGCCACATAAATGTGTCTCTGCAAAATGGATATATAGCCGATCTTCAATTCCCGCGCTATATGTAAATTTGACAGAATTCACGTCAACAAAAGCAACAGATATGCACCGCATTTTATTCATCATAAGCTTATTTCAAGATCAAAGACCGCAACAGGAGAGATAAGTTAGTCTTACTTAGCGGTGTGCGATATGCCGATTTTTACGTGCTGTTCTGACATGCGCTTTTTCTGAGCACGTACAACTGAAGTGCGTGCACACTAAGAGCCTGTCAAACAGCGCCTGATTACTAGACTAAGACTTTCACATCTGATTTCACTTCTAATACTGTCAAAATTATATAAGATTTACATATAAACACAGTTAGTTATGTCTAAAATGAAAGTAAACAGTTGAGAGAGAAACAGATGCATGCAGCTCTTAAAGCGACAGAACTAAACATGCTGCCTTGTCATTAAAGGAATAGTTCACCCAAAAAAATTGTCATTATTTACTCACTCACATGTTGTCCCAAACCTGTATTCATTTATTTCTAAATAAATAATTTAGAAATAATTTATTGCTAAACACAAAATAAGATATTTTGAAGAATGTGGGTAACCAAACAGTAGCTGGTCCCCACTGACTTTGATAGTAGAAAAAAAATAAGTCAACTGCTTGGTTACGCACATTCTTCAAAATAACTTTTATGTTCAACAGAAGAAAGAAATTAATTCAGATTTAAAACAACTTGAGAGTGAGTAAATGATGGAATAAAAATAAAACACTATGACAAAATCTTTATTTTTGGGTGAACTATACTTTTAATGTTAATAAAACAACACAGAAAACAAAAATCACTCACTGCTCATGACTAACAAACTTTAATACAGTGTCTTATAAAAAAAATATAATTTATGTATATAGTGTTTTATTTTAATATTTGTTCATTCTATTTCTTGAATATTAGGCTACTGCTAAATACTGTACCTGAAAAATAAAGCAATAATTTGTAAATTATGTGTATTTGTAATGTATATCTTTGTTCTTATTTTCTAATAACAAAGATAAAATAATGACCATTTTTTTTATATTAGCCCACTTTGGCCTAAATGTCTGCCATTCTCTTTTATTTTAGATTTTGTTACCTTGAAAGGCTTTTTTTTACAATAGGGGAATTAGTAGTAAATAGTAAAACCAACATGACAAAGAATTGTAATAAAATCATCAATCGTGATATTCCTGGAAAAAAATCATGATATGATATTTTTTCATCAAGATTTTCATCTTCCATGTTTAAAACCTACATCGTGTTGATGTCAAAGGACTATAGTACATTGATGACGTGTCTGTGTCTATTAAATTATTCATGAGACTGCGTGTCCTTATCTTATGAGAAGACGATTCGCTTAATTATTCACAACAGCATGTGTTGATTTGCTATGACAGACGCTCCAGACTGTGAGATCACATACATTAACAGAGAGAAACACTCATGGATCGAAGGAGAGTGTTTGTTTTTGCTTTATAATAAGAGTTCAGCACAAACGTGGTTCATTCACTTAGTGAGAGTAACTGTTTTTACAGCTCCTTGACACAACCCGTCAAAAGGCTTATATAAACGCAGCAGAATAAGCCTTAAAAGTTATCAGAGGTGCAACAGCGCGTTCATATAGATGTTTTCGATGCAGAGTGCAAATGGCTGTGCATTTATTTGTGTTTTTAACTCAATGGGAGCGAACTGAAACTGTCTGAAACCGAAGTTGTCTGTGTTGTCTGTCTTCCCTCTTCGTCTGCGCGCGTTTCTCAATACCAGGTACGCAAATTTCATGAGTTCGACTTGGGAGTGTGAACTCCAGTGGACGGAACGACGCAAGTCCGGTAATTCTGCAAACAGCAGCATACTCGATAACATCAGTCAGCTCACCTTGGCTACTGCAATTTTCCCTCACTGTATTTTACAATAAGATGAAATATGATATCAAACACCACTGCCTCTTTTCGTTTTCATTTAAACATATTAATAGCCGCAGAAATGTTGTTCAGGGTACGTACATCCATTACAATGAAACAAAATATTGTATCAAACAGTATTGCCTCTTCATTGTCATTTTAACATATTAATGGTCTTTAATAGAATAAAGACCAAAGATTACCTGCTAGATTTACCCAAAATGAATTATATCTTATGTTTAACCACTACAGACACATCATAGCCAGCGGCAAATGTCAGAAGGACTAGCCAAGGTTATGCTCCTCTGGTCGGGAAACATGAGCATTGAGCGCCCGGTGATCGCGTGGAGCTCACGTCTCCCAAATCGGCGAAGCACATTTTCAAATAGGCGCTGTCTTTATAAATAAACTGCAGATTTGAGTTTTAAACAACTACATTCTCACCCGAAATACTTTTAAAACTACATGTCATGACACAATAACAGTAATATTTAAAAAATTATGCGAATATGGTGGTTGAAATACACTGCTGCGTGACCTCAACCAATCAGCATGCTCAGCGCCCAAGTCCCACCGCCGAAAGTTCCGGACCTTTGAAAAAGTACTACCTCACGAGCAGGGACTTTCTGAGGGGTAATTTTTTACCCGGAACTTTATTTAGATCCTGGTTCCTGTGGTGGAAACACACCGAGTACCGGCCCAAAATCCCTAGTTCCTGGGGAAAGTTCCTGCGGTGGAAACAAGGCTTTAGGCTGCACCCCAAAAACACAATCAAGCCTAGAAAAAAAGCAGTCAACCAACCCTTTAAAATCAGTCTCGAAAGCATTTCGGAGGGCATTTACACCTGGTCTTTTCACAATCGGATAGCTATCGAATCAGAGAAAACGCATGAAGTGACCAAGTGTAAACAGGCTCTAAATCTAATTCTCTCTTTACGTGAATGTCTAAATTTGCAATCTTTAAACAAAACCTAAATTTCAGTCAAACAAAACTTAAAAATCCTTACACTTGAGCTAGACTTCTATGGAAGCATATGTGTAGCAAAATCTGTAAGAAAACATGTCTATTTTGAATAAATGCTGTTCTTTTTAACTTTCTATTTATCAATGAACCCCAAAAAAGTATCACGGGTTCCAAAATAAATAAAAATAAAAAGCAAAAAATTAAGCAGCATAACTGTTTCCATCATTGATAAATCAGCATATTAGAATGATTTCTAAAGGACCATATGACACTGAAGACTGGACTAATGACAGAAATAAATTATAATCACAGAAATAAATTATATTTTAAAGTATAAAATAGAAAAACATTCTTTTAAATTGTAATATTTCACAATATTAGTTTTTCTGTATTTTTGATCAAATAAATGCAGGTTTGATGAGCATAAGACACATTCATAATGCTGCATAATTATCAAAAATGGTAATATAATAAAGTCCTTTCACGTCACCATTTCGCCAGCCTACACTTCACATGATAGGCCTGTAGGTGGCACTTGGGCTTCATTAACTATGATAGTTTCATGAAATAGTAAACAGTGTAGGATATCATACATAAATATAAGTGAATTGAATAGCTTACAGATTACCATTATTGTGACTTCTGTTTTGTGCAGTGCTTTTGTAGTCATTCAGCATCTATTTTCTCAGCAATGTAATTTGATTTATAAAATGAGACAAACCGCACATCCAGATCGCTCCACAAATAAGCTTGTCTGTCCCATGTAATTTTCTACCGATTTATGAATAAGAACGGAAGATGACCGCTCCACTTCACATTATTGTCCAATGAAATTTGAACTTGAGCCAGATCATGATTGGTTGGGTGTATTATACATGACAAATGGGCATTGATGAATTATGTAATATTCATGAATTATGTAAAATATATAATATATAGATTTTTTTATTAAATTGACACTAGCGTTGATTATAAGCTATAATTATAGCTTTGAAATTACATATTTTTTATATGTACAAGATGGAAGCCTCCGTGGCGTCGTCCGCAGTTGTTTTTATGTTTTTGTTAGTTTGTCCTGTCTTTAGTTATATCCCTGCAATCAGTTTCACCAGAGACAAATTGCTGGACATTCGGCAGTACACACCAGTGGATTTCGGAGAGTGCTGCCTAGCATCCATCTGGCGAATCTCCGCTCTCCACCCAACAAAACGGACAAACTCCTTCTGCTCTTCCGGACAAATAAGGATTTCTCACACTCTGCTGCTCTGTGTTTCACAGAAACCTGGCTGAATGACGCCATTCCGGACAGCGCGTTACATCTGCTGAGCTTTCAGCTGTTTAGAGTGGATCGTGACGCAGAATCAATGGGGAAATCGCGTGGAGTTTTGCTTGTTCATTCTCGTGAGTGTTTACATTCCTCCGCAAGCGCAACTCACTGATCTGATCACAGAGACTGAGCAACAACACCCGGACTCTGTTTTAATCATTCTCGGGGATTTTAATAAAGCAAAGCTCTCCCGTGAACTGCCAAAATACAGACAGCATGTTACATGTCCCACCAGAGACAGTAATATATTGGATCACTGTTACACAGCAATAAAAGATGCATATCACTCCATTCCACGGGCAGCTTTAGGACTTTAGGTGGATCACTGTTTGGTTCATCTTATACCGACCTACAGGCAGAAACTGAAATCAGCTAAACCTGTTTTAAGGACTGTTAAAAGATGGACTAATGAAGCAGAGCGGGATTTACAAGCCTGTTTCCACCTCACTGATTGGAGTGTTTTTGAAGCTGCTGCCACCGATCTGGACAAGCTCACAGACACTGTAACATCTTATATCAGTTTCTGTGAAGATATGTGCATTCCTACCAGGACTCATCTAACTTACAACAATGACAAACCGCTGTTGCAAAACTCAGACAGCTCCATCAGGCCAAAGAAGATGCTTACAGGAAGGGGGACAAAGTCTTGTATAAACAGGCCAAATACACACTGGAAAAGGAGATCAGAATGGCAAAGAGGAATTATTCTGAAAAAATAAGGATACAATTCTCTTCCAGTGACTCAGCATCAGTGTGGAAAGGTCTGAAAGAGATCACCAACTACAAGACACCATCCCCCAGCACTCTGGAGAATCTGGCAGACGATCTGAATGAGTTCTACTGCAGGTTTGAAATAACACCCCACACCCGCCCTTAACACCTTTCCACACAACCACTAACACCTCCAGCAACTCCCCTCTCCCCCACACCTGCAATTCAGACCAGAGAAGACGAGGTGCGCCAGGTCTTCCGGAAGAAGGAAAGGAAAAAAGTACCAGGCCCAAATTGTGTTAAACCAGTCTGTCTGAAATCCTGTGCTGACCAGCTGGCCCACATCTTCACACAGATCTTCAACAGATCACTGGAGCTGTGCGAAGTCCCTTCATGCTTCAAAAGCTCCACCATCATCCCCATCCCAAAGAAATCCAAAAGTCTTTTGAAAAACTGGTCCTGGCCCACCTGAAGGACATTACTGGACCCTTACTGGATCCTCTTCAGTTTGCCTACAAAGCAAACAGGTCTGTGACGATGCAGTCAACATGGGACTGCATTATGTTCTGCAAAATCTAGACAGACCAGGGACTTATGTGAGGATCCTGTTTGTGGACTTCAGCTCGGCCTTTAACACTATCATCCCAAACCTCCTCCTGCCCAAATTAACTCAGCTCTCCATGCCCACCTCCGTCTGTCAGTGGATCAACAGCTTCCTGACAGACAGGCAGCAGCTAGTGAGGCTGGGAAAATACACATCAGCACTCGTACGATCAGCACTGGAGCTCCCCAGGGCTGCGTTCTCTCCCCACTGCTCTTCTCCCTGTACACCAACGACTGCACATCTAAATACCCCTCTGTCAAGCTCCTGAAGTTTGCAGACGACCACACTTATCGGCCTCATTCAGGACGGTGATGAGTCTGCTTACAGACATGAGGTTAAGGAGTTGGCTGTCTGGTGCAGTCTTAACAACCTGGAGCTCAAAACTGTGGAGATGATTGTGTACTTCAGGAGAAATCCCCATGCACTCCCTCCACTCACCATCATGAACAGCACTGTGACTGCAGTGGAGACATTCAGGTTCCTGGGCACCACCATCTCCCAGGACCTAAAGTGGGACATTCACATAGACTCCATTGTTAGAAAGGCCCAGCAGATAACATAACATGATTTATGATTGGGGGCAGAAACAAAGCAACACCCCGAGCCAGAACAGTATCTAATTGGTCAAGACAAGCATTAGGAGGTGTCCACAAGCCGAGTTTAAAACCTCAGGACACCATCAAACTCGCTCTTAAACTGCTCTTTTTACTCTCTTGTATCTCTTTTTCTCTAAAACTCTTCTCTTTTGCCATGCATTTTGACGCTGCTCTTTGAGCACCATGTGCTCTGGCCTAGCGGCCAGTTGCGACCATGGTGAGAAGAAATACCACCTAGTCTCGTTACATCCGTGTATTCTTTTATTTTAGTTTATTTTCCTTCCGTTGAGTGTCGTGTTCAAAAGTTACGTTTGCCGCAAAGTCCAGCTCCGACTGCACCCGCTTCAAACTTCAACTAGCAACGGACTCAGACCATTCGTCAGCCAACGCCCAAGAACGTCACTACGAAAGACCACTGAACTGTCAGCCAACCAGCAACCTGGGAAACCCCCTTTCCTGCAATGACAATGACAGAAGGGAATCCCGTAACACAAAGGCAAGGCAAGTAAAACAACTCCAGACTTTTAGCTGAATTGGTGCATTTAATACAAATTTTAGCCTCATTGAGAAACTCAAAGCGAGGTTTAAATAAGTGATTGATGGTTGTCAAGGTCTATGCAATTGCACATATTGCTATAAACTTGGGATTTCATATTTTCATTCTCTTAAACTCATCTTTCCTTACTTTCTCTCTTCTGCAACGTGTGAATGTGTGTGTTCATGTGTTAGATTAGTTTCATGTCTTAGATTTATCAAATAAAGCCTTGTTTATATTGAAAAGAGAAGGATCTTGTGTTTTGTGCTCATAAATTAATGTCTTAATCTGCCGATTTGTGCTACTGTGCTATTTAATAGTGTTTTCACTATATTTTGGATTTTAATATCCAGTGCAGTTTGTTATACGGCTTGTTCAGTGAATCGCCGTGAAACAGTGAGTCTGTTCAAATTCCCTATAAAATCATTAATGATTCCCTTTGAGCTAAATTGACCTGTTTCCCTTTAAATTATATATTAATATTACGTTTCAACGTTACATATCTTTATTTGTAAAGTAAAGTTGCTTCCACCAGCATGGGATCCCAATAAATATACACATACTGTATATACAGAATTACAGTTTTTAAGTAGGCTATTCTTCACGCAAACATAATCTGTTATGTCTTAAGTGAATGTTTGGGGAACTGTTGGGGAAGACATCTGATGTGTAACATTATATTCGTGCAGTACAGGTCTTAATATATAGCCTGTCTGTCTCATTAATGGTAATCTACTGTACCAATAAAAGAAAAGATCGCTGCTCTTGATTGAACTGCTTTTGTAGTTTTAAAGGTCCCATATTGTACACCTTTCTGGAGTTTTATTTTAGGTTTTTATGTCCTTAAGAATATATATATTTGCGGTATAAGTACCAAAAACCATCTCAATATATTTTTACAGCTCTTCTCTCAGGAGGCTAGGCCAACCACAGGTAACTAGGGTCATGTAGGGCCGACGTCACAATTACATCACAGCGCTATCTGGAGGCAAAACAAAGGGAAAACTAGAGGCAGCCCATTCAAACCAGCGCAGATTCGGCTACATAAGGAGCTTAAAATATCATCTTGTTGTGATGTTGGGTGCCAGAATCGACGTAATACAGCCTCAAATTAGAAATTTGATTGCATACCTGCTGTCACTGCCAGACAAAACGTGATCCACCTCATAGTAACAATCCTGTCAGATCGTCCATCCTTTGAGTGGGTGTAACGTTACAGGTCGGCCAATCTGGTTTCGTCCGTTAAAGTTAACCTTTTCGACATGTTTCCGTGTTGTTGTTGCTCAGAAATGGCATGGACGCGATGTTGTCTGGGGGTTTGGCAAAAGGACGGTGGGCGGTGCTCGGGATAATCATACATTTTATTTGTAATGCGCCTTTCTTAAACTCAAAGCGCTACAACATATACAACAAAATAACAAATCAACCAAAACTACATAATATCAAAATAAAATCACAATAAATAATCATACATTAAAAGCTTTACTAAAGAGGTGTGTCTTAAGAAGTTTCTTAAAACAATCCAAGGAAGCAGCATTCCTAATGAACTCAGGTAATGCGTTCCATAGCTTAGGCCCATTATAAGAAAAAGCCCTCCCTCCCATGGTTTTTAATTTACAACGAGGCTAATACAAGGAGAGACAAACAGCAGAGCGGAGAGAGCGAGAAGGAGTGGAAAGAGTGACCAAGTCACAGATGTAATCTGGAGCCAGCCTATGCACTGCTATATAGGTTAAAATCAAAGTTTTAAATTCAATACGTGATTGAACCGGGAGCCAATGAAGTTGCTGGAGCACTGGGGTAATGTGATGGCGTGCAGATGTATGAGTCAAAACTCGGGCAGCTGAGTTTTGTATATATTGCAATCTCTTAACAGAATTTGCTGGTAAACCCCCGAAGAGAGAATTACAATAATCGAGCCGTGATGTGATGATGAAGGCATGAATAAGCCTCTCAGCAGCATCAGGCCTGGAAAGAAAGGGTCTAATGCGAGCAATGTTACGAAGATGGAGAAAAGCAACTTTAGTTATATTTTTGAAATGAGAATTAAAAGTCAGCTAAGCATAAAAAATCACGCCTAAATTACGCACCTGGGCAGAAGGAGATATTTGAATATTGTCAACTGAAAGTTTAAAATTACTGCACTTGTTAACATTAGATGGAGTGCCAATTAATAAAATTTCAGCTTTAGAACAATTTAACTTTAAAATTGAGTTTCATCCACGCCTTGATTTCCAGCAAACAGGCAGAAAGAGTCAAAAAAGAAGTTGTGGTATCAGGCTGAGTGCTAATATAAATCTGTGTGTCGTCCACGTAACAATGATAGCCCATGCCATACTTATGAATAATCTGCCCAAGAGGTAACATATAAACACTAAATAAAACAGGACCCAGAACTGACCCCTGAGGGATACCCTGACACAAAGGCACAGTCGTTGTGAAAGATTAGATTTAAACCAGCTCAACAGTTCCAGAAAGACCAATCCATCTATGTAGTCTGTCCAGTAATATACTGTGACATATCGTGTCGAATGCAGCACTAAGATCTAACAGAACCAAAATGCCACAAGCCCCAGAATCGGCTATAATGAGAAGGTCATTCAAGACCCTAACTAAAGCAGTCTCCGTGCTGTGTCCAGACCTAAACCCAGATTGAAAAGGCTCCAGTAGGCTGTTTGTGTAAAGATGAGTTTGGAGTTGGCTAACAACCACACGCTCAAGGACTTTTGCCAGGAATGGTAAATTAGAAATTGGGCGATAATTGGACAGCTCAGCAATATCACTCCCAGGCATTTTTAGAACCGGTGTAACTGCTGCCATTTTTAAAGCAGGAGAAACTATCCCCTCACTGAGTGAGGCATTGACAATAGCAGTAATGTGGGGTAAAATAACAGACAAACAGTTTTTCAGTACAGTAGTAGGGAAAGGATCCAATATACAAGTAGTTGAATTCATTGACAAAACAAGTTTAGAAATAGTGTTGTCAAAAGACCCGGTACTTCGGTACCAAGTCGGTACTAAAAAAATAAAAACGTCACGGTACTAGCTTTTTTCAAGTTCCGGTGGTACCGAGTACCGGGTCAACCCGGTTCTTGACGCGTACAGCTCTGATTTCCTCGATGCAGAAAACGCGGACGGAATCCCGGAATCCAGTTATAAAAACGGAATTTACAGTTTAGCACGGAGTGTCACGGAATGTGTCAAAGTTTAGATGAATTAATTAAAAGAAGGTCATTACGCTTAAATCAAATCGCGACATGGACTAGTATCTGTAAATATTAAGCCGCAAACGTCGATTCAAATATGAATCCCGCATGTTCTGCGAGTCTCTGTGTGAATGAATGAATGAATGGCAGAGACGCGCGTTTTTTTTACTACATACACTGAAGCGCACGTGACGCTCGCAGTGATTTCAGCATCTACCGTCTCAATGAGGACATAAATACATAAACTACATCTCCAGAACTGCTATGAGAGTCACTTCACAAGCATTTTACCGTTTCATTTGAGTAAAACCAGCGTCATATCATAGCTACACACATACACACGGAAATGTAAAGGTATTCACGGCAACCCGTCAAAATAAAAGTTTGTTTTTGCTTAAAAGACATTGTGCCAGAAATATATTACTATTATTTAGTAGAATGTATGTGATACTATTACTACTGTTGAAAAAATTAATACATCTTTATTTTGAAAGAAATAATCACACAGTATTTCATCCATATTTTAATTTTAACAGTAAATCCCCTTTATTTACCAAAAAATACAATGTTTTTAAATTTCATTAATTAAAAGACAAATTAAATTTAGGTGAAATTTGTTTACTGTTTTTCATACTTTATTACTTGCGAAAAAACTTGAAACAATTTTAAATAAATATAAACAATGGCATTGATTTTTTTACATTTTATTTTTGTTTGATTTTATTAATAAAAATAGTATGTTTTTAATTAGCATGTTTTTGTGTTTTGCTTTGGTACTGAAATTGGTACCGAGAACCGTGGATTTTCACTGGTATCGGTACCGAATACTGAAATTTTGGTACCGTGACAACCCTATTTAGAAATGACATCAGAATCAACAACCTTGAAACTTGAGAGAACATGATCAAAGAGATTCGGAGGATACAACTCAATAGACAACCGCGGTGACAACCGACCACCGCCGGTGACGCGGTTGTCACGGAGACCGTCACAGCCCTAATTACTCCTGAAGTGCAAACCAGATCTAATGTGTGACCGTGTTTATGCATGGGAAAGTTAACATGCTGAGTGAGACTAAAACAATCTAAAATGTCCATAAAGCTCACTGTGTTAGCGCAATCCACGTTATCAACATGAATGTTTAAATCACCAGTTAAAAGAACAACTGGACAGATTGCACTGGCAAGCGTCAGAAACTCAGTAAATTCTGAGAAAAACACAGAGTTAGGTTTGGGAGGACGATAAATATTTAACACTAGGGATGCATCGATCCGATACTCAGGATCGGTAATCGGCTCCGATCCGGTCATCTTCTGTGGATCGGGTATCGGAGAGACCAACTGCGTGTTGCGTTCGGTTACTACAGTCAAAACAATGAAACTCTCTTCAAGAGCGATCAATAACTGAGATTTAAAACTGTTAAAAGAAAAGGCTCAATAAACTATCGCGCAGATTTAATAAGATACGCATCAATATCTTCCCTCTGTGCTTTGAACTCTTCTGACCGGAGCTGCGCGCTGTGACTCCGTGCTGCTTCAAGAGCATCATTCTGCGCACGGGATGCGCATAAGCGCTTTGTTCCGCTCTCTATTGGAGCTTTTCGTATTATAATACTTTTGCGCAATTAAATTATTTATAGCGTTTCTTGTACTGTCCTATCAAGGCTATTAATAATTGAATGTATAGCACAGTAATGGAGGCAGGACTCCTCTATCATATGTTGCTGCCTTCATTACTGTGCTATATATTTAAAAGTAATGTCTTTTAATTTTGTAGTTTATATTTATAAATAAATACATTTACTCAGGCCCGGTTCTTGACGGCTATAGAAGGGCGGGCTGGCAGATATCCTGGGTGGGCATTTTTTTTAGTCATCATATCATCATATACTCTAGAACATAGGTCACTAACAGGCGGACCGCGGTCCGGGTACGGACCCAGAAGCCATCCCATACGGACCCGGACCTACAGCCAAAAGCGAAGGTTAAGATTTAAAACCTGACGACGGGGCGCTTCTATTTCAACCGGCGCAACTTTTGTAGTCTTTACGGTAGTGGTAGTGGGGTCGCCAACTGGCGGACTCCGGTCCGAATCCGTGAAGGCTTTTGACATAATGAAATAAATAAATAACAAACGCTAATTTCTAATCAATCAAATTGATATCAAGCACATCAAGGTCAGCTCTAGAGCCATTTGGGTGCAGTCGTGCGTGCAGTGATGAGAGCAGAGAGCGGCGCTGCATGTAGGTAGACAGATGAAACTTTCTACTAAAATTTTCAAAAATTAGTTGATGAGTCCTTAAAAAGACTTAAATGGTACAAGCAAGTCTTAATTATGATTTCAGGAGGTCTTAAATGTGGGGACTGAAAGACAATTGCGATTAAACTTAAAAAGTCTATTCATTGATTTTGAATAAATATGAGCGCTGCACGTTTCAAAGTCTGTCTCTTGGGCTTTGTGTACTGCCATTCTGAAAGCACCACCTGCTGGAAGAGAATGATTTTCCATTTACAATCAGCCTGTACATCTGCTGTTGTCAAAGACCAATGTGAAAATCAACCCATGTTTTTAAGCAGCACACACGCAGAGTTGTAAATGTGAACTGGTGGATCGACAAGAAGATAATGTGTTATAAAATGTAAACAATTAAGGCAGCACAATATATTTATATGCTATTTAATTAATATAATACTTGAGTGTTTTTGTGAAAACCTGCATCTGAACTGTAAATCATGCTTTTTACAGTAATTTTTTTTTTAATTTTTTTTTTGTGCAGGTCTTAAAAAAGGTCTTGAATTTAAGCTTAAATATCCTGCAGATACCCTGGCCTGGCAAAAAAACATTAATTGTTTTTTTATATATAATTCTCCGGACCTCGGCTGGTGGGGAGGGTTCATTACTGGACCTCAAGCCGTTTTAGTTGAAGACCCCTGCTCTAGAAGATGTTTATACTGTAGATATTCCTATATTAACTCTATTATATGTACACTGAAAAAAAGCTTTCATGTACAGCCTAGATTAGAATATCATGACCTTTCACAGCAAAATAAACTTTTTTCTTTATTGAATAAAAAAGCCCTCTTTGTTCTGTTTCTCTGGATCATTGTTTCTATGCTGGTGATTCTTTTCAACTAACTTTTTTATTTATACCAAACAAGGCTGTAATTCATGTCTAGAACATTGGGGGGACCAGTAGTTTTGAGGAAAATAAAGACCAGACCACTATGGTAATGTTATTTATTTAAAGAAACTAAATAAAGGATTTAAATGGATTTTTGGGGAATAAATTAAAAGAAGAAAATAACAGTAAAAGATTAGTCAAATAGTTTGCATCACTGGATGTTGTTGGTCATTTACCGTCTGTGGTTCTCAAACTTTTTATAACAAGTACCACCTCAGAAAATATTTGACTCTCCAAGTACCATCATAATGACCAACATTAAAATACAGTAGCGTAGTAGGCTTAACTATTCAGCTACAGCTCTGCACAGTTCAAAAACGAGGCAGTTTTATTCCTGATAACAATATTTATTGTTGTCAGACACTTTAACATTGCAAATACACAGTTTGAACATTAGCACTGCACAGTGCTTACAAACAGGTAAATAGAAAACCTTAAATGATTAAATTAAAATGTGTTGTACTTAATTATAAAAAATAAAAATAAAAATCTTTACTCAAATAAAGATTAAATTAAAATGTATTGTTTTAACATAAATTTTTGTTTAATTTAGTGATTCCTCTGTGTACCACTAGAGGGAGCCTGAGAACCACACTTTGAGAACCACTGGTTTACGTCATATAAGCGGAACGCTACGTCGAGCAGACTGTTGCTATAGTAATGAATGCAACTTTCATCGCACAGGCCCTATACTTTCAATTTTCATTCTTACATTCAGCATAAACAGCAAGCCAAAAGTGGTAAGCTTTCAACTGAACTGTATAGCCTACATGCATTTTAGATGCTTAGCTATATTATGTTCTTGCCCCAGCCATCCATGCAATGAATGAATGCACATTATTGTATGAGCGGGTTTTTTAGAACATTAAAACTGCTCAGGTAATTTCAGTGGTAGGCTATGATACATATTCATGTAGCCTATTAAACTCCCCATAACTCACAAACCCGAGATAGTGCGCAAATATTTCTGCCCATTTTCGCTCGTTGCCAGCCTCTGCTTTTCTGCACCAGACTGAAGCTCCGCGTGAATTCAGCGCGCCTTGATTTCAGCCAATAAAAGAAAAATGCTGCAATTTTCTGGTGTTGTTTTATTATTGTTGGGGCAGTCTCCAACTATATCTTAAACTTCTCAAAATACAGTGTGCTTCAGATTGGTTTTAATCACTGCATAAAAAAATAACGCAATCTTTATCTAATTCTGATTGGGTGGGCAAGACAGTCATTTGGGTGGGCTTTGCCCACCCCTGCCCATGCCTGGAGCCGACCCTGCATTTACTTGTTTTCATTAATGTATTTTACAACAATGCAAAGAGCAATGTGTAACATTTTACCAGATTTAGTCCTTCACATATTCACTTTTATTTGTTCCACTAAATAATGTTATTTCACTAAATGTTTAGATTTTGTAAAATTGTGCACTCATGATTTTTCTAGAATAACTTTTGCTGCTAAATTATCCTAACCTAGTTTATAATAGTATTTTTGTCATAGATTGTGAATGGGCCTGTTTACACCTGGTTATTTCATGCGTTCTCTCTGATCGGATATCTATCTGATTTATTAAAATGTTTCCATTTACACTTGGCCACATAAATCTTCACAAAATGGATATAAATCCGATCTTCAATTCCCGCACTATATTTAAATTTAACGAAGTTCACGTCAACGAAATCAAAAGCGCTGCATTTTATTAATTATCAGCTCATTTCCAGATCAAAGACCGCAATAGGAGCGCGCGCGGCATCAGCACTGGAGAGATAAGTTTGACTTATACTTTTAATGAAGATGATTGTGTTGAGCATCTGCGTCTTTCTTTCAGTTTCATTCGCGGCAGGTTGCGCGTCTGCGATGCTCAGCTACTCGTCCGCGGTGAGGCTTGTTGCATTAGCGCAGTCATATCTGACTAAAATGTCATATAGCCTATAACACGGTCTCACATGTTTATTATTTTTACATTTTGGGAGGAGTAAAATTCACATATGTGGTTTCAACAACCAGATGCATTTACACATGTCCAGTTTCGTCTGGAATGCGGTCCAGACCACCTCCTGAAGTGTTTTGAGCGATTGGATTTATATTACAAAACGCATGAAGTGACCAGATGTAAACAGCCCCTATATATATTTTCATGTTATTTTTCATTAAAATGAAGTTGTCTAGTAGATTGTGTTTAACACACAAAAGAGTGACACAGAAGTATAGAAACTCTACATTGATAAAAAAAAAAAAATAAAAAAAAAACCTGCGCTCGGATCGGAATCGGCGATACTCAGAATTTTCTGGATCGGATCGGAGCTGAAAAAATGGTATTGTTGCATCCCTATTTAACACCAAAACTGGTGAGAAACCATTCAATTTAAATGCCAAGCATTCAAATGATGAAAAACAAGGGAACATGAGACTTCATGAGTCTCATGAGACTTCAGTTAAAGCAACATCAGATCGATAAATGAGAGAACGATAAAGGGAAAGTTTTTTATTTATTTTTTTAGAACAAGTTTAGGATGAAGTCAAGTAGTGCCGAAAGAGATGAGTTTTCAGTTGTTGCTTGAAGATTGACAGGGATCCAGCATTCCGGATAGGGGTGGGAAGATTATTCCACCATCCAGGAATGGTGAATGAGAATGTTCTGGAGAGTGATTTTGAGCCTCTCTGCTCAAAATCCCATTTTGGCATATACCCAAAACTTTACTGTGGATTGAGTGTTTTGAAACTTATATGGTAGTTACATAGACCCTAGACCTCTGTTATCATGAAAAAAGCCAGGAAATTTCAGTTTTGACAATATGGGACCTTTAATATTCAATGTATTTATAATGAACACACTGAAGTGGTTTTTACATTTGATTTTTTTTTAATGCTTTTTTTTAGATGTACAATGAAAATAGTAATGGACTATTTGTTACTTTCTTACATTTGTTCTCCTGTTGTTGTTTTTTTGCATCTGTTATTATTTTTAATAACAAAGATAAAATAAAAAAATGGCTATATTGTGATTATTAAAATAGTAATTAATATTATGAAAGGAAGTGGAGGAAACAATGCACCGTTGCTAGGTGATTTTGCTTTGGAACCTTCAGAAAACTTTAACTTGATTTTTTTTTTAATGAACTGACATTGCTGACTTCATCAAATTCAAATGGGTGTAGCTCAGTCATTTTTTGTCCGATTACAATAAATCATACATCATTTTGAAAACCTTTTAATGAAAATAAAATAACTCCTTTTTGGAAAATTTGCTCATTGTGACTCATTTTGCCAGCACAGGTCACTTATGTTGTGTTTCATAAGGGCTGAGACTGTACACCAACACTTTGCTGTGCTGTGCTGGGGCATGTTTAAATGTCATCTGAAGAATGGAGAAGAAAAATGTATCTGGACTTTGCATGTGAAGTACTCACCCACAGCCAATAAGGGCTGGTAGTGGTTGATGTTCTTTGTGGTAAGCGGAGGGCACATCCGGAGGGAGAATGGGGGCAAGGGCAGGCCAGACAACAGACCTGTCAACAGGAACTTCAGATGTACTTCTTGTTGACCTGCCAGGGGTCGTGGGGAGTCCACTCCAGAAATCAGACTGTGACCTGGAACAGGGACAGATCACATAACTGATCTAACACCATTTCAATTGAAACAACAGAGGAGTTTTTTGAAGGCGGCTGTAAAGCCAAACGAGAGAAGGTGACAATTAAATCCAGATCATGAAAGACCAGGTTTGCTTTGCTCATTGCTCACGCATGAAGTGACCAAGTGTAAACATACCCATTGTGTGTTGTTACCTGGATCATCCACAACTGGGCATTAATTACAAATTTATATAGTCCCTTAATTGTACTCAGTGTGAAAGGAGGTGTGTAAGCTTATGACTACAATTGTAAATTGATTTTTGACAGTAACAAAAAAGAAATGACATTAAAACATTGGCATAAATTATTGTGAAGATAAGCAAATTTTATCATAAATGAATTGTAAATTAATTCATAAACTATAGTCCACAGCTTACTGCATGTTTTTTTTTAAAGCATCAGTCCTCATTTACTGAACTGCATTCTTTAAAATACTCCTTTATGTTCCATGGAAAAAATAAAGTCAGGTTTAAAACTTCTAAATCCTAAAAGCCCACCAATAGCATTGTTCAAGCATAGAACACAAAAACGTTCTCTTAAAAGCTGTTCAATGCCTAAGATTAAAGACGTAACAGGAGATAAGCCATTCGACAGACTAAGAATGTTATCAAGGCTTGTTTCTAAAAGGATAAATAAGATGTACAGATAAAAGCCTCTTGCTGACAAAGACAGACAGAAGAGTGTGGCCTCAGGTTCTTCCCTCTGAAAAAAGTGAAATGACTTGACATGACATACGGCCAAGTATGGTGACCCATACTCGGAATTTGTGCTCTGCATTTAACCCATCCAAAGTGCACACACACAGCAGTGAACACACACCCGGAGCAGTGGGCAGCCATTTTATGCTGCGGCACCCAGGGAGCAGTTGGGGGTTCGGTGCCTTGCTCAAGGGCACCTCAGTCGTGGAATTGAAGGTGGAAGAGAGCGCTGTACATTCACTCCCCCCACCTACATTTCCTGCCGGCCCGAGACTCGAACTCGCAACCTTTGGGTTACGAGTCCGACTCTCTAACCATTAGGCCATGACTTCCCCAAATATCTCCTCAAGCCAAAGGCAGGAGAATGAAGCTTGAGACTCTTTAAATGTGGTATACAGTATCTAGAAGCTAAAAGGAATGTGTGTATGTGTGTGTATGTGGGAGGATGGCTATCTTACCTATCACTGAATTCAGAGAAAGATCCGGGATGCATTTTTGATTCTGATGTAAAGGTGTTCCACAGAAATTCACGGGAGAATACAAAGGTGGCAAGCCAGAACTGATGGGAAAAAAAGATGTACTGTAGGTAAATCTCACAAACAAACAAATACATATTTTATTCTATTCATTTTATTTTTTTTTTTGGAACCATAAAGATGTTTTGCTTTGTGGCATTATTTTCAGAATTAAGCACATTTCTCTACCAAATTCTGCAATACTGCTATGATTTTTTTGTAATTGTATTATTATCATTACTAAAATTCAGTACATTTTCATTAAAGCAAGCATATACAATACAATAAATACAACTACGATTGCACCGTTTTTTTTTTTAAATATATTTTCAATAACAGTTCTGAAAACTAACACAATTGGTTGAGTCAGAAAGTAACATGTTAGATATGGCAGATTAATTAAATTAGTATAAAAACTATGTGGTATTTAAAATGGCATAAAATTGACGCTTCAAGAAGGTATATCAAGCAAAGTAAGCAAAGCCTTCATTATAGTATTATTTTCAAGTCTGCAACTAGTCTGTAATGTCTTCAAGGTTCAAGGTTCTTTATTATTTGTCACATACACAATCATACAGGGTATAATCAGTAGTGAATACGTAAAAAAGTATATAAAAGCACAAATTGAGCGGAGCCATCCTTAACGTCGACTGTACAGAGCAGCGCCGGAAGCGGAAGCTTACAATATAAATCATTTTTTTATGTTTAAAGAACTGTACCTCAGGCTTAAAGATGATTTACTGGCATGAGCTTTGAGCTCCCACAGCATTATCCTTCCATCACTGACTACGAGGGCGGCACTGTTCTCGTTGACAGGACAGATCACCACTCGGTAGGGCCGCACTGTCTTAGTCACACGGATGGCGTCACACTGGGAGCGGAGATCGTATACCAACTCTTGGACATTCTGCTCTGGATCAATCACTGGAACAACAGAACACATCACATATTTAAGATACACTACCACTTTTCTCATTAGAAGTCAAGTAAAAACAGGGAAAGAAATTATTCAGGGGTGGTGCTGGTGCAACATGAACCATAGCTTCCTAGATAAATATTCAATTGAATGTTTATGCGGCAAAAGCGGAACAAAACAGCGCTACTCATTTGAACCGCGCCACACGGACCATATCCGCTCGGTTCAAACAGCGGCGCAGCTGTTGACATCTGTTGAGCGAGCTGACTCACCGATCACACAACCACTAAACAGCGCTGTGAGATCCAGTGAAAAGTGCTTGAATTCAGCGAAGAACACACATGACTGGAATAAACTAGTATCAGTCAATATCAGTCAACTGATATAAACTAGTTTAAATCCAGATAAAACAGCGCTGACAAACAGCAGAAAAACACTGTGTGCAACAATACAGTCAGAAGGCTTTTCAATCTACAAATCGCCATTGTTTACCATGGATTTACTGTAGTAACACTAACTGCACCATGGTATTGTGGCAGAAATGTGGGGTATTTATATCAAATTTATTATATTAATGTAGACGTGTATTAAATGTATTAAAGGAGTAATGGAATGTAATTACAGTATATTTGTGATTAAGCTATAGCTAGCGTTTGTGCATTTATAATAAATCTATTTAGACTACTGTTTTACATATAAATAGGCTACCTAGAAACTTTTTACCACAGTGTTGAGGTGCTATGTGTGGTTTTAACTCTGGTTATCATGATGTAAATGTATGCTACTATGGAAGAACAATGGTTAATTTTAATAAAACTCAAACAGTCAGAAAAATTTACTTTCACCATATAAAAAAGGAGGTTGTTGCAATTTTTACAGATGTTACTGATTTTGATAATGAACATAAATTTACATCTGCATCCTAACTCAAACTACTACTGTCAACTCAATGTCAAATGTGCATTTCTAAAAGACAGAAAATGTATATTACATTTACATTTAGTCATTTGGCAGACGCTTTTATCCAAAGCGACTGGATTAAATATTATTATTGCATATATATATATATATGTATATATATATATATGGGCGTGTTTAAATATAATACGGGGCGGGGGGGGTGTATCAGATTACCATATGTGTACGTAGGGGGGGCCCATGAAAAAAAGGTTGGGAACCACTGTTCTAGAGGGACATCTATCACTGTTGCATTCGCGTCTCGCAAAAGTTGCATAAATATACAATTCAAGACGTGGAGTCACCGATGAATTACTTGTCATTTATAAAATATTTAATTTATAGGATTACCCATATCATTCCTGTCATTACATTTTCAGTAAAGACAACTATACTGTAATATGTACACCTTTATTGTAGTGAAAAAAAATACTTATATGCCCTAGATGGAAGGATAGATGTAAAGGAACAAAACCTGTCTTGCCTGTTTCATTAGGAGAAGGTGTTGTGGAACGGCACACACGCAGTGTGACGCAACCGTTCTCATGGAGGCAGTAAAGAGCATCTCTCTGGGCACAAGGAATCACCTGCAAACAAGACAAAAAAGCATTAGCCTCAATGTTTCATATAAATCATATAAATTCCTAAAATGTACAGTCTTCCAAAAACGTCTCAGTGGCACCAAAGGCACAAATATGATTTTTTGATAAATAAAAGCTACAGTGCCAATTTAACGGATTTTTAATGCATTCCAAAAACATTCATGACATTCATTCATTCAGACTTTTGAAGGCTGTTTCATAATGAAATAACTCAGGTTCTGACATAATGCAATTTTATATAAGAATGCAAACACTTAAAAGGAATAGTGCACCCAAAATAATTAAAATTGTGCCTTACTTACTTGAATATATATATATATATATATTATATAATATATATATATATATATATATATATATATATATATATATAATATATATATATACATACATACACATACAGGTGCATCTCAATAAATTAGAATGTCATGGAAAAGTTCATTTATTTCAATAATTCAACTCAAATTGTGAAACTCATGTATTAAATAAATTCAATGCACACAGACTGAAGTAGTTTAAGTCTTTGGTTCTTTTAATTGTGATGATTTAGGCTCACATTTATCAAAAACCCACCAATTCACTATCTCCACAAATTAGAATACTTCATAAGACCAAAAAAAAAACATTTTTAGTGAATTGTTGGCCTTCTGGAAAGTATGTTAATTTACTGTATATGTACTCAATACTTGGTAGGAGCTCCTTTTGCTTTAATTACTGCCTCAATTCGGCGTGGCATGGAGGTGATCAGTTTGTGGCACTGCTGAGGTGGTATGGAAGCCCAGGTTTCTTTGACAGTGGCCTTCAGCTCATCGGCATTGTTGGGTCTGGTGTCTCTCATCTTCCTCTTGACAATACCCCATAGATTCTCTATGGGGTTCAGGTCAGGCGAGTTTGCTGGCCAATCAAGCACAGTAACACCATGGTCATTGAACCAGCTTTTGGTACCTTTGGCAGTGTGGGCAGGTGCCAAGTCCTGCTGGAAAATGAAATCAGCATCTCCATAAAGCTTGTCAGCAGAAGGAAGCATGAAGTGCTCTAAAATTTCCTGGTAGATGGCTGTGTTGACTGTGGACTTCAGAAAACACAGTGGACCAGCAGATGACATGGCAGCCCAAATCATCACTGACCGTGGAAACTTCATACTGGACTTCAAGCAACATGGATTTGGTGCCTCTCCACTCTTCCTCCAGACTCTGGGACCTTGATTTCCAAATGAAATGCAAAATTTACTTTCATCTGAAAAGAGGACTTTGGACCACTGAGCAACAGTCCAGATATTTTTCTCCACAGCCCAGGTAAGACACTTCTGACGTTGTCTCTGTTTCAGAAGTGGCTTGGTAGCCCTTTTCCTGAAGATGTCTGAGCATGGTGACTCTTGATGCACTGACTCCAACTTCAGTTCACTCCTTGTGAAGCTCTCCCAAGTGTTTGAATCAGCTTTGCTTGACTGTATTCTCAAGCTTGTGGTCATCCCTGTTGCTTGTGCACCTTTTCTTACCCAAATTCTTCCTTCCAGTCAACTTTGCATTTAATATGCTTTGATACAGCACTCTGTAAACAGCCACACCTTTCAGTAATGACCCTCTGTGACTTACCCTCTTTATGGAGGGTGTCAACAGTGCCGATCCTAGGCTTCTGGGGGCCCTACGCAAAACTGTGTCGCCGGCCGGGGGGGGGGGGGATGAGGAATGGATGAAACGTATTTGTCCGTGTTACACTCCGTCTCGAAGGCGCTCGAGAAACATTATCTCTTCGCGGTAAGCTTTCAACTGTTTTTTTTTTTTTTTTTTTTTTAAACAAGAGACTGTATGACATTCATGTTACACGATTTTTACATAGAGAGCGTGACAACGCACCGCATTAAAAGAAATGATCATTCATGTTTTCACAACAGCTGGCCAAATTCAAAATTGAAACTAAAATTAAAACATCTTTGAGAGCAAGGGGGCCCCCTGGTGTTTCGGGGGCCCTAAGCAGCCTGCGTATTCTGCGTATAGGGAGGATCGGCTCTGGGTGTCAATGTTCGTCTTCTGGATCATTGCCAAGTCAGCAGTCTTCTCCATTATTGTGGTTTCAAAGAACAAGAGATACCCAGAATGTATACTGTAGGGATGGTCATTAATTGAAACTTAAATGTAAATATTCTAATATTTTGAGATACTGATTTTTGACTTTCATGAGCTGTAAGCTCTAATCGTCAAAATTAAAACAAAAAAAAACGTTTGAAATGTTTTACTTTACATGCAATGAATCTAAAATATATGAAAGTTTCACTTTTTAAAATAACTTACAAGAAAAAATGAACTTTTTCACGACATTCTAATTTATTGAGATGCACCTGTATATACACACACACACACACACACACACGTATATATGAAGAGTTCATTTGCAAAAAAACAGATAACTCCGTTTTTAACAATTCTCAGAAATCATGTTTTTTCCTTGTGCATTCCAATTAATCGCAATCAAACTGCAGTTGGGTTATTTTGACTGGGTTAAAAAATAACTTAAAAAACAGCTAACAACACAATAAAACACAATAAAAACATGAGTTTTTGCAAATAAACTTTTCATATACACACATACATACACATATATATATTAAGTGCTGTCAATCAATTATAAAAAGAAATTCTGAAAAATTTTGTGATTAATCCACCTAACATTAAAGTATTAAATTATACCTTTGTATTGCAATAATTTCACATTCAATCGTCAAATTAATGTAGAAACAACATAAAGACAGTATATTTTTTATATTTGTTTAATGCCATCTTTTATTATGTCTGAAGGCAAGTATCACTGACAACAACTGATGTCTCTATGAATTTTTCCCCTACTATTTAACTATTGACTAGCCATTCAACATTCCAGTATAATTGAAAGCTATCAATTTAACATTTATTAGACTTTAAAAAACTTCTAATTTAAGTGAACTTAAAACAATCTTCACAAATAAATGATGTGAAAATATAGCCTAATTTAATAAAGTTATGAAACACTAAATTCTAAATTAAATAGAGATAAAGATTAACCTGTTAGCCTGCACCAGACTTTGTTTGAACATATGATCGTTTGTGAATAGATTAGATGAAATGGGACAACGTTAATCTTGACAAACTATATATCATTCCGAAGGTCTAAGCCTCAAGCATCGACGAAAGATCGCTGTTTTTCGGTAGAAAGCTTATAAGTAATGTATTTGCTAAATGGGTAAGCAGTACACATCAAAACATATAAAAAAACGCAGTACATACCAGATTCATCCTGATAATCAGACACAAACGTATCCACTGCTGTAAATCCCGGTTTAGTTAGAGAGGTAAGGATCCACGGAACAAGAACTTTTAGTCCAAAGAAACAAGAACGTTGTAATTTGGATCGTTATTGATTTGTTTCCGTTTCATTTCTTCAGGGAGAGTTATTGTTTGTGTCCGTTATGGAATAAATTACGCTCAAAAACAGTATCTCGGTGGTAAAAAACATCACAGTTTTGTAGCTTACAGTCTCACAGACAGAATGAGACCATCCAAAAAAAAAAAAAAAAGTCAAAAATACACAGAATATTGTTCATTTGAATTCTGGCGCTCCCTCGTGATGGCGCGTGACACACGCTGTGACGCACCTGTCATCTGATGGGGGCGTAACTTAGCGATCGGCCTTTTTGCCAAATAAACCTTTTTTCTTTCTTTTTTTCAACATTTTTTATTTATGTGTGTGTGTGTGATGTGTGGAACATGGCTGTATCTGCATGATTACCATCTATATGAACGCACATCAGCGTGTAATTACCAACTATATGACTGCTATCAGAATTCTCTCAATGACCGGCTATTATTGATGATTAGGGCTGTCAAAATAAATAAATCGAATTTCGAATATTAGTCGAATTTTTAAAAAAAATCCACATTCAAATGCAAAACGTTGCATTCGAATTTTAGGTGTGCGTCAGGCAGCCTTATCAGTGGCGCACGAGATGCGATGAAGATGTAGGTAGGTGTCATTGCATTTTCATGCTTTTTTTAACTTATCCAGTTGAACCCATTGGATACGTTGTTCATTCAAAATACTGCGGAAAAAGAGAACATCAATGCGGACATGATGTTGTTTACGTCATACTGAAACCAAGCCGTTGACACAGAACGCAAATGTATCACATCTTCTAGAGCAGTGGTTCCCAACCTGTGGGGCACCCCCCCCCCCCCCCCGGGGAGAAGATATCCTTTGAGGTAGGGCTGGGCGATAAAACGCTAACGATAATTATAGTGATATAATTTTCCTCGATAAATATTCAATTGAATGTTTATGCGGCTCACCGATCACACAACCACTAAACAGCGCTGTGCGATCCAGTGAAAAGTGCTTGAATTCAGCGAAGAACACACATGACTGGAATAAACTAGTATCAGTCAATATCAGTCAACTGATATAAACTAGTTTAAATCCAGATAAAACAGCGCTGACAAACAGCAGAAAAACACTGTGTGCAACAATACAGTCAGAAGGCTTTTCAATCTACAAATTGCCATTGTTTACCATGGATTTACTGTAGTAACACTAACTGCACCATGGTATTGTGGCAGAAATGTGGGGTATTTATATCAAATTTATTATATTAATGTAGACGTGTATTAAATGTATTAAAGGAGTAATGGAATGTAATTACAGTATATTTGTGATTAAGCTATAGCTAGCGTTTGTGCATTTATAATAAATCTATTTAGACTACTGTTTTACATATAAATAGGCTACCTAGAAACTTTTTACCACAGTATTGAGGTGCTATGTGTGGTTTTAACTCTGGTTATCATGATGTAAATGTATGCTACTATGGAAGAACAATGGTTAATTTTAATAAAACTCAAACAGTCAGAAAAATTTACTTTCACCATATAAAAAAGGAGGTTGTTGCAATTTTTACAGATGTTACTGATTTTGATAATGAACATAAATTTACATCTGCATCCTAACTCAAACTACTACTGTCAACTCAATGTCAAATGTGCATTTCTAAAAGACAAAAAATGTATATTACATTTACATTTAGTCATTTGGCAGACGCTTTTATCCAAAGCGACTGGATTAAATATTATTATTGCATATTATATATATATATATATATATATATATATATGGGTGTGTTTAAATATAATACGGGGTGGGGGGGGTGTGTGTCTCAGATAACCATATGTGTACGTAGGGGGGGCCCATGAAAAAAAGGTTGGGAACCACTGTTCTAGAGGGACATCTATCACTGTTGCACTCGCGTCTCGCAAAAGTGAGTCGGATATTTAGAAAGCGATTTAAAATTATTGTAAGTTCAACTTTGAAAAAACATGTCTCAAAACTTTATGGCGGGACGGGTCTCTCCCCATTCCACTGCATCTCGTGTTTTTAAATGAAAAAAACTTTACTCTTTGTGATTGATTTTCCGTGCTTTGTATTAAACTGTGTATATACATGATGCTTTTTTGTTTCTAATTGTTTAAGCAATTTAATTAATTAATTATATATGGTTAAACATTATTTTAAATATTATGCACATTTTTCAAAGTTAGTCGTGTTATTTTATGGTTTGAATAACAGTGAATTAGTAATATTTAGCTGGATGCGCCCTCTTGTGGCCTCAGGGGAGAAGCCAAAAGCTTTTTTTCCTCTAACTGAAATTATGCCTTTTAAATTCGAATATAATTCGAATTTTGATAATATTTAGGTACAAAATTCGAATTTAGTTTTTCAGCCATTTTGACAGCCCTATTGATGATATGGTCCATCTGTATGATTATCATCTGTATGGACGCACATCAGCGTGTGATTACTGACTGCAATCAGTGTGAATGTCTGGCAATATCAGTTTATGTCTGGCAGTGCAGAGTATTGAGTATGTAGGCGACTACATACAAAGCAAATTCTTCTTTTTTTATTTTATTACTCAAATTATTCTTATTGCATTTTTAGGGCTCAAATAAATCACTCATATGATGTATAAAATTCTGTCTATTATTTTATAATTGAAAAACTATGTATAATGTCTAAAATAGTTTGTGGAATTCTTCAATACATTTGGTAGTAATTTTCATTAAACGGGGGGGGGGGGTATCTGGAAATATTATCAGAAAAATGACTGCAGGAATCTCATTTTTCATGGTATCTTCTTCAAATTTGAAATATAAACTCATTAGACATGTGACCCATTTAAACTTTGTTAACCTCGGCGTTCCGAAGAATCTCCAATGGCCACGCTGGATCCGTGGATAAAGTGTCCAGAAGCAGGTTAGTGCAGCGGTGTCCAATGTCCAAAAGTGTTCTTTTGTCATAAATAAATTGTGCAGACGTTAAGCGTGTAAAAAGAGAAAGTAAAAGTACGTAAAAGAGTATATAAAAACACAAATTGAGCGGAGCCATCCTTTAACGTCGACTGAACACAGCAGCGCCGGAAGCGGAAGCCTGCACCAGGCTTCCGCTAGTTAGCCTGCACCAGGACGCCGGCGCACTGAACACTCTTTGTTTGAACATGTGATCGTTTGTGAATAGATTAGATGAGATGGGACAAAGTTAATCTTGACAAACTATATATCATTCCGAAGGTCTAAGCCTCAAGCATCGACAAAAGATCGCTGTTTTTCGATAGAAAGCTTATAAGGAATGTATTTGCTAAATGTGTAAGCAGTACACATCAAAACATTTATAAAAAAACGCAGTACATACCAGATTCATCCTGAAAATGAGAAACAAACGTATCCACTGCTGTAAATCCCGGTTTAGTTAGAGAGGTAAGGATCCACGGAACAACATTCCATCAAGAACTTTTAGTCCAAAGAAACAAGAACATTGTAATTTGGATCGTTATTGATTTGTTTCCGTTTCATTTCTTCAGGGAGAGTTATTGTTTGTGTCCGTTATGGAATAAATTACGCTCAAAAACAGTGTCTTGGTGGTAAAAAACATCACAGTTTTGTAGCTTACAGTCTCACAGACAGAATGAGACCATCCAAAAAAAAAAAAAAAAAGTCAAAAATACACAGAATTGTTCATTTGAATTCTGGCGCTCCCTCGTGATGGCGCGTGACGCACGCTGTGACGCACCTGTCATCTGATGGGGGCATAACTTAGCGATCGGCTTTTTTGCCAAATAAAAATTTTTTCTTTCTTTTTTCAACATTTTTTATTTATGTGTGTGTGTGGAACATGGCTGTATCTGCATGATTACCATCTATATGAACGCACATCAGCGTGTAATTACCAACTATATGACTGCTATCAGAATTCTCTCAATGACCGGTTATTATTGATGATTAGGATCAAAAAAAAAAAAATCGAATTTCGAATATTAGTCGAATTTAAAAAAAAATCCACATTCGAATGCAAAACGTTGCATTCGAATTTTAGGTGTGCGTCAGGCAGCCTTATCAGTGGCGCACGAGATGCGATGAAGATGTAGGTAGGTGTCATTGCATTTTCATGCTTTTTTTTAACTTATCCAGTTGAACCCACTGGATACGTTGTTCATTCAAAATACTGCGGAAAAAGAGAACATCAATGCGGAGATGATGTTGTTTACGTCAAACTGAAACCAAGCCGTTGACACAGAACGCAAATGTATCACATTTTCTAGAGCAGTGGTTCCCAACCTGTGGGGCGTGCCCCCCGGGGCGCGGGAGAAGATATACCTTGAGGTAGGGCTGGGCGATAAAACGCTAACGATAATTATAGAGATATAATTTTCCTCGATAAATATTCAATTGAATGTTTATGCGGCAAAAGCGGAACAAAACAGCGCTACTCATTTGAACCGCGCCACACGGACCATATCCGCTCGGTTCAAACAGCCGCAGCTGTTGACACCTGTTGAGCGAGCTGACTCACCGATCACGCAACCACTAATCAGCGCTGTGAGATCCAGTGAGAAGCGCTTGAATTCAGCGAAGAACACAAATGACTGGTATAAACTAGTATCAGTCGATATCAGTCAACTGATATAAACTAGTTTAAATCCAGATAAAACAGCGCTGACAAACAGCAGAAAAACACTGTGTGCAACGATACAGTCAGAAGGCTTTCCAATCTACAAATCGCCATCGTTTACCAATTGATTTACTATAGTAACACTAACTGCACCATGGTATTGTGGCAGAAATGTGGGGTATTTATATCAAATGTATTATATTAATGTAGACGTGTATTAAATGTATTAAAGGAGTAATGGAATGTAATTACAGTATATTTGTGATTAAGCTATAGCTAGCGTTTGTGCATTTATAATAAATCTATTTAGACTACTGTTTTACATATAAATAGGCTACCTAGAAACCATATAGTTGCCTTTTTACCACAGTATTGAGGTGCTATGTGTGGTTTTAACTCTGGTTATCATGATGTAAATGTATGCTACTATGGAAGAACAATGGTTAATTTTAATAAAACTCAAACAGTCAGAAAAATTTACTTTCACCATATAAAAAAGGAGGTTGTTGCAATTTTTACAGATGTTACTGATTTTGATAATGAACATAAATTTACATCTGCATCCTAACTCAAACTACTACTGGCAACTCAATGTCAAATGTGCATTTCTAAAAGACAAAAAATTTATATTACATTTACATTTAGTCATTTGGCTTTTATCCAAAGTGACTGGATTAAATATTATTATTGCATATATATATATATATATATATATATATGGGCGTGTTTAAATATAATACGGGGCGGAGGGGGGGGGGGTGTCTCAGATTACCATATGTGTACGTAGGGGGGGCCCATGAAAAAAAGGTTGGGAACCACTGTTCTAGAGGGACATCTATCACTGTTGCACTCGCGTCTCGCAAAAGTGAGTCGGATATTTAGAAAGCGATTTAAAATTATTGTAAGTTCAACTTTGAAAAAACATGTCTCAAAACTTTATGGCGGGACGGGTCTCTCCCCATTCCACTGCATCTCGTGTTTTTAAATGAAAAAAACGTTACTCTTTGTGATTGGTTTTCCGTGCTTTGTATTAAACTGTGTATATACATGATGCTTTTTTGTTTCTAATTGTTTAAGCAATTTAATTAATTAATTATATATGGTTAAACATTATTTCAAACATTCTGCACATTTTTCAAAGTTAGTCGTGTTATTTTATGGTTTGAATAACAGTGAATTAGTAAATTTAGCTGGATGCACCCTCTTGTGGCCTCAGGGGAGAAGCCAAAAGCTTTTTTTCCTCTAACTGAAATTATGCCTTTTAAATTCGAATATAATTCGAATTTTGCTAATATTTAGGTACAAAATTCGAATTTAGTTTTTCAGCCATTTTGACAGCCCTACTGATGATATGGCCCATCTGTATGATTATCATCTGTATGGACGCACATCAGCGTGTGATTACTGACTGCAATCAGTGTGAATGTCTGGCAATATCAGTTTATGTCTGGCAGTGCAGAGTATTGAGTATGTAGGCGACTACATACAAAGCAAATTCTTCTTTTTTTTATTTTATTACTCAAATTATTCTTATTGTATTTTTAGGGCTCAAATAAATCACTCATATGATGTATAAAATTCTGTCTATTATTTTATAATTGAAAAACTATGTATACTGACTAAAATAGTTTGTGGAATTCTTCAATACATTTGGTAGTGATTTTCATTAAACGGGGGGGGGGGGGGGGTATCTGGAAATCGCCTTTTTTGTGACTTCATGACTTAACTGACGACATATCTACGACATTGCATATTCGTAGTTTCATTTAGGTTTGAATATGATACAGCGGTTTAATATAGCCTAATACAGCACACGCCGGCACATTTGTGCATGCACTTGAAGAGCATGCACTTTTACTGACATATAGCCTGACAGTAAAGTTCTTCCACACTGACTGAATCAATAATTTTCTTTTTGAACCTTGCCTTATACACAGAGGCATTGTCATGTTAGAATAGAAAAGGGTCCTGTCCAAACTGTTGCTATAATATTAGAAGCACACAATTTCCTAGAATATCATTATATGCTTTAACATTAACAGGGCTCTAGACTCATTCTTCCCACTGGTCGCACTTGCGCGACTAACTTTCTCAGTTGGTCGCACGAGCACATAATTTGGTCGCATTTTATTTTTATTTTTTTGATACAACATTTGATTAATCAATGCATGCTGATGAACTTTTATCATAGTTTATAGTTATATGTTAACGAAAGTGTTCAACATTCAACCCGTTCTTTTTCATCAGTATTATTTGTGATTTAAATTTTGTGACAGGAATTACTCTTTTCGCGATCTTGGTGTCAAGTTTTACAAGAAAAGATAATTGTCTGTTTTGCTTATATCTATCAATAAGAGAAGGTTAGAGTGGTGACCAAGCACCTGATGCTCACACTAGTTGAGCTCCATGATCATATATGGAGATAGGAGAAACGTACAGAAGGACAAACATCACTGCAACACTCCAACGATCATGGTTTATAGCATTGTGGCCAAACTCAATCCTTTCCTCAGTGAAAACACATGAAAAACATGTCAACACATGACATGGAGTCCCAGACAGTGAGAAACAAGATTCTCTAGTCTGGTGAACCTCAGTTCTAAGCATCATATATGGCATGTATGCAGAAAACTAGGCACTGCTCATCACTTGTACAGAACCATCCCATCAGTAAAGTGAGGTGGTAGCAGTCTCATGGTGTGGGGGTATTTTTCAGCGGCAGGAACTGGGGGACTCGTGGGAGTGGAAGGAAACCTCAACACAGCAAAATATAGAAATAGCCTTAATGTAAACCTAGTCCCAAACATTTAGAATGTTTGAAAAGATTTGAGAAAGTAAAAGTGCTTCAACTAAGAAAGGTTTGAATGCTTATGCAATGTACATACTTCAGGTTTTCCTTTAATACATTTGCTAAGTTGTTACAAATCTGTTTTTTGCTTTGCCATTATGGTGGACTGATGTGAAAAAATAAAATAAAATAAAGCAGTTACTCATAAGGCAGCAACAAATGCGAAAAAAAAATGAAGGGGTACGAATATTTTCACAAGGCACTGTATATAACGCTGCTTACAATTAATGTGACATCTATTTTAGTAATTTCATGTTTGTCAGAGAGAAAAATAAAATGAAAACAGACAGTGGATGGCTGTGTAGTTTTCAACTGTTTTATGAATAAGACCACTCCACTTCACATTGTCCAATGAAATTTGAGCTTGTTTGGAAAAGTTTTATTTCATTTATTTCAGTAATTCAACTCAAATTGTGAAACTCGAGTATTAAATAAATTCAATGCACACAGACTGAAGTAGTTTAAGTCTTTGGTTCTTTTAATTGTGATGATTTAGGCTCACATTTAACAAAACCCACCAATTCACTATCTCAACAAATTAGAATACTTCATAAGACCATTAAAAAAAACATTTTTAGTGAATTGTTGGCCTTCTGGAAAGTATGTTCATTTACTGTATATGTACTCAATACTTGGTAGGGGCTCCTTTTGCTTTAATTACTGCCTCAATTCGGCGTGGCATGGAGGTGATCAGTTTGTGGCACTGCTGAGTGGTATGGAGCCCGTTTTTGACAGTGGCCTTCAGCTCATCTGCATTTTTTGGTCTCTTGTTTCTCATTTCCTCTTGATAATACCCCATAGATTCTCTATGGGGTTCAGGTCTGGTGAGTTTGCTGGCCAGTCAAGCACACCAACACCATGGTCATTTAACCAACTTTTGGTGCTTTTGGCAGTGTGGGCAGTTGCCAAATACTGCTGGAAAATGAAATCAGCATCTTTAAAAAGCTGGTCAGCAGAAGGAAGCATGAAGTGCTCCAAAATTTCTTGGTAAACGGGTGCAGTGACGTTGGTTTTCAAAAAAAACAATGGACCAACACCAGCAGATGACATTGCACCCCAAATCATCACAGACTGTGGAAACTTAACACTGGACTTCATGCAACTTGGGCTATGAGCTTCTCCACCCTTCCTCCAGACTCTAGGACCTTGGTTTCCAAATGAAATACAAAACTTGCTCTCATCTGAAAAGAGGACTTTGGACCACTGGGCAACAGTCCAGTTCTTCTTCTCCTTAGCCCAGGTAAGACGCCTCTGACGTTGTCTGTGGTTCAGGAGTGGCTTAACAAGAGGAATACGACAACTGTAGCCAAATTCCTTGACACGTCTGTGTGTGGTGGCTCTTGATGCCTTGACCCCAGCCTCAGTCCATTCCTCGTGAAGTTCACCCAAATTCTTGAATTGATTTTGCTTGACAATACTCATAAGGCTGCGGTTCTCTCGGTTGGTTGTGCATCTTTTTCTTCCACACCTTTTCCTTCCACTCAACTTTCTGTTAACATGCTTGGATACAGCACTCTGTGAACAGCCAGCTTCTTTGGCAATTAATATTTGTGGCTTACCCTCCTTGTGAAGGGTGTCAAATATTGTCTTCTGGACAACTGTCAGATCAGCAGTCTTCCCCTTGATTGTGTAGCCTAGTGAACCAAACTAAGAGACCTTTAGGAACTTGTTTTTTGCTATTTATGGGTTTTTAACAAATAAAACAATAATTATTTTATTATTTATTAAAAATTTCTTTTTCTCAAAGGCCCTAATTTTATTTATAAATGAATTATATTGGCCTTTTAAAGAGTAAAAAAATTTGAATGAAACACACCTTACGAACTCAAAACAAAAACTAAACCCAATTATTAAATTAAAAATAAAGTTATATGTTTCTTATTATTAATTTTTTCTGGAAAAAAAAAAAAATAGAAAAAAAAAAAAGGGATTAGATATATTTATTTTAAAAAAAAAAGGTTTATTTAACTTCAAATTTTTAAACACAAGGCAAAGCAAGACGCATGCAAACCAATACCAGCGCATAATGACAACGAGGTCTCAGATGAATCATATTTCTTTTTGAACCTTGCCTTATACACAGAGGCATTGTCATGTTAGAATAGAAAAGGGTCCTGTCCAAACTGTTGCTATAATATTAGAAGCACACAATTTCCTAGAATATCATTATATGCTTTAACATTAACAGGGCTCTAGACTCATTCTTCCCACTGGTCGCACTTGCGCGACTAACTTTCTCAGTTGGTCGCACGAGCACATAATTTGGTCGCATTTTATTTTTATTTTTTTGATACAACATTTGATTAATCAATGCATGCTGATGAACTTTTATCATAGTTTATAGTTATATGTTAACGAAAGTGTTCAACATTCAACCCGTTCTTTTTCATCAGTATTATTTGTGATTTAAATTTTGTGACAGGAATTACTCTTTTCGCGATCTTGGTGTCAAGTTTTACAAGAAAAGATAATTGTCTGTTTTGCTTATATCTATCAATAAGAGAAGGTTAGAGTGGTGACCAAGCACCTGATGCTCACACTAGTTGAGCTCCATGATCATATATGGAGATAGGAGAAACGTACAGAAGGACAAACATCACTGCAACACTCCAACGATCATGGTTTATAGCATTGTGGCCAAACTCAATCCTTTCCTCAGTGAAAACACATGAAAAACATGTCAACACATGACATGGAGTCCCAGACAGTGAGAAACAAGATTCTCTAGTCTGGTGAACCTCAGTTCTAAGCATCATATATGGCATGTATGCAGAAAACTAGGCACTGCTCATCACTTGTACAGAACCATCCCATCAGTAAAGTGAGGTGGTAGCAGTCTCATGGTGTGGGGGTATTTTTCAGCGGCAGGAACTGGGGGACTCGTGGGAGTGGAAGGAAACCTCAACACAGCAAAATATAGAAATAGCCTTAATGTAAACCTAGTCCCAAACATTTAGAATGTTTGAAAAGATTTGAGAAAGTAAAAGTGCTTCAACTAAGAAAGGTTTGAATGCTTATGCAATGTACATACTTCAGGTTTTCCTTTAATACATTTGCTAAGTTGTTACAAATCTGTTTTTTGCTTTGCCATTATGGTGGACTGATGTGAAAAAATAAAATAAAATAAAGCAGTTACTCATAAGGCAGCAACAAATGCGAAAAAAAAATGAAGGGGTACGAATATTTTCACAAGGCACTGTATATAACGCTGCTTACAATTAATGTGACATCTATTTTAGTAATTTCATGTTTGTCAGAGAGAAAAATAAAATGAAAACAGACAGTGGATGGCTGTGTAGTTTTCAACTGTTTTATGAATAAGACCACTCCACTTCACATTGTCCAATGAAATTTGAGCTTGTTTGAGCAAGACGCATGCAAACCAATACCAGCGCATAATGACAACGAGGTCTCAGACTGACGGATACCAAAAAAAAGGAACTTTCTGTTTTGTACACAATGTCATTCAATATTAATTATAACTCAAATACATTTTGTTTTATTGACCACAATATTATTGTTGATAGTTGCTGAGAGGGAAATTTACTTTTGATTAATTTAGGAAACAGCCCCAACATGTGCCTAAATAATCAGTAATGAGTAAATAAGTAAATATCTGTTTTTCATATTCAAATTGGCCTGTGTTTGTACACATACCACTGTTTCTATGTATACTGAATATTAAAAACAAGTTTAAATCTGGGTTCTGGTAATGGAAAAACTAGAGCAAATTTGTGAGCTTTTACTGTGTGTGTGCGTTACTGGCTTATGCCAGGCTCTCACGGTCAGACTAGACTGAGAGTATGAGTGCTTGCAGCTGCACCATCAGTCATGCAAATTGCCTTTGTGACAAGTGCTTTATAACACTTAATGTGTATGTGTGTGTGCATGTGTGTGTGTGTGTGTGTGTGTGTGTGTGTGGTGTGTGGTGTGTGTGCGCGTGCGTGCATGCATTTTAATGCACACAACCCCCCCCCCCCAAATACAGATCAGAAGATGCACTGGCTTTATCTAATGCACAAACGTGCTCGAGAAATCACATGTAAATAGGTCAATCTTAAAAACAAGTGCCATTTGTATCCCACACATATGTGTAAATGATTTTGAACACCAGTAAACAAATGATGCCAACTTTTACTGTGGAAACATGAAATGGTAAAATGATAAAAGATAAAACAAGATCACATATGAGCAATGTGTCAGATGTCTGTGAACGAGACTTAGTTTGTGCATGTGCATGCTCACAACAAACATACACAGACATACAGTACATTGACCACATAGAGAGTGCTTGTATGGGTTACACTTTATTTTGATAGTCCACTTTAGACATAATACTAACTATAAGTAACTTTGCAACTACATGTCAACTAATTCTCATTAATTTGCAACTACATGTCTACTAACTCTCAAAGTAGACTGTTAGGTTAGTTTTAGGGTTTGTAGAATAAGTTGACAGTCAGTATGTTGTGGACCCATCAAAATAAAGTGTTACCCTTGTATGTGTGTAGGGATGTCCCGAGCCGATCTCAAAAATCATTTTCAGGGCCGATTAAGGATTTTTTTTTTTTTAACTGAACGTATCGGCTATCCTAAGCCCGAACCTTTATTTTGTGTCAGCTGTCATGCAGGGGTCGTGCAGTAGGTGTATGTACCTGGAAGTGTGTTTGCCAATTGCCATTAAAAGGGAAAAAAAAGATGCTCAAATGTGCGTGAGAACAAATGAGGTCTATTCTAATGCATCACACACATTCAAACCTCCGTGTTTGGCAAATTTGATGCACACTTTTATAACGAATCACTCGAAAGTAATTTATTTATCGTTTATTTTTATCTGACTATTTGTGACGTTCTTGTCAAAGCATTGCTATGGGTTAAATATTGCTTCCTACTTGACGGACACCTCAAGCTTTGTGCCTGCTAACCTAATCTCCATTTTTGTTGTTGTTGAAATTATTCTACTTATTGTACATATAAAATGTCAGTTGCTTATATCAGTGGTCCCATATTTATAATTGTGACCACACAGTCTGTTGACAATATCAACCATATATGCTTCATCCTTATTCATAGTGATGTTATTATTCTGTCTGTTTGTCATTATCTCTGGAAAGCACTTCTCTGTCTGTTTGAAGAAGTGCTGGGAATGAGATGTCAGAAGCAAGCAGTCTCAGTGTGCCTTTACACATTTCCGCTCATTTTCAGCAGGAGGAGAAAATAGTCACATCTCCCATGTGCTTGAATTGAGGAACGCTATTTGTGTGGCATGATTTTTGTTAAAGAAGACCACAGTGCTCACGGTGCATGAAAAAAACAACAACAATATACTACAATACATTCTTCTAAAAATAACTGCGGTTCTGAACTTTGGTTCTGCATAGGACAAGATATGCATTTACAGTATTTGTGTCATTGTGTGTTCTGTACCAAAAGCCCTGTATGTGTTTGGTTCGGTACGGATCACATCTTCTAACAATTGTTCAGATGGCACAATGCAATTAAATAAGCAAAAATGTGTGATTTTTTTTTTAAATTTTTCTTCAGTTTAAATCACTTTAAACTGAAAAAGGCACCTTTTCTGAAACGGGAATGCAGACTCTCACATTTCCTGTTCACACACACCTGTATAAAGGGTACGCCAGAGCGCTCGATGGCAACCACTCCAACGGTCTGACTGAGCTCCAAGTCTAGGATGAGGATTTCTCTGGAGTACAACAGCAACATGTGATTCCTCTTAGATGGTAGATATGACAGCTGGAGACAGTCATTAAGAGTGACTGCTTCAGCCCTGCACACAAACACATACACATAGACAGGTCACAATTAAAACATCAATTTATCCTGGCTGTTTCAATGTTTATCTAACCTGCTGTTATGTCATTTATAAATCACAAATCAGACAACTATGTATCTTTATCCAAAGGTGTTCAATGGTAAATGTTCTTGCATAGCCAATTGGATTGAGTGACAAACTTCACTGATCGCAGGATGCATATTGCATGAAAAAACAATAACATTTCTGTGAATCAAGGATAGGTTTTAATATGTCTTCCAGGAAACAAAATTGTATTTAAAAGGTTGATTAATGCTTGTGAGGAAAAATGAATCAGTTCGCCAGCACAAACTTTCTAGAAAAAATCTGCAGTACAGTAAAACTCTTGAATTGTTTTTGTAAATATGGCTCATCCATCATCTACAGTCTGGATTACCTTTCTTGTTTTTGTTTGTTTCTATTTTCTGGACTCTGTTTTAATGGTTAAATTAAATAAAAAAAAATCTAAAAAGCATTCTAATCAACTGCATTTACAAAATTAATATTTTCTTAATTTTGTGCAATAATATGGCCATATGAAATGTTTAATTTTTTTAAGTAATTCTGTGATGTCTGTTTGAATTATTCTGAATTTATGAATTAATACAAATTTATTATCAAAAATTGTGGTGATCAAATGAATGCATAAACATTAAAATTCCTTCAAAGATCCTTCAAATTCCAAGGTCCATATTGGTGCACCCTCCTCTTCAGCTCACCCCACTAATTTTATATAGGGTTTAGGTCAGAGGACTGGAATGGCCATGGCAGAACCTTAATTTTGTGTTCAGTGACCCATTTTTGTGTTTGTTTGTTTTGTTTTTTTCAGGGAATCAATGCCCTGATGGAAGATCCAACCACCGTCTATTATAAGATTTACAGCAGAAGCAATCTATAAAGATTGACTATAAAGATGCTGTTGAATGCAGCCTAAAGAGAACATCACAGATTGTTTTTTGAACAGGATTCTCCAGGACATTTTACATTTTCTATTATTTTTTTTTCCATGGATTATTCAGCTTTTACAGAATATTTTTTTTTTCCAAAAAAACAATGATAATGTAATGTCAAACATCCTGTGGTGCTTCTGGGTTGTGCTAAACTTACGTGGGTTTCTCATTGGTGATGAGCACTTTGACCTTATTGAGGGCCTTTTTGGCACCGGTAGGTTGAGCCGCAGCAGGTTTGCTGTGGGCAGGGCTGGAATGAGGACTGGCGATATAAACCTTCTTACCTCCACTTCCCGGTGGTTTAGAGTGTGAGAAATCTGTGATAAACACTATACCCTCACTGGTTAGCACTATGACATAGAAAAGAACAAACAGCAAAAATTAGAGAAACAGTTTAGTAAATTGGTATTTACTTCATTAATCTACATTACACCATATATTATGCACCATACTAATAACTTTTATTAGTGATGCACAATACTATTTTGTACTAAACAAAGATACTGCAACCAGTACATCAGCAATGCTGAAAGGTTCAGTACAGTACAGTTAGACTAAGTGGAACATCTTATAATGTTTAACATAATAATTGGTTTGTTAGATTTATTGATTTAAGCAAAGTGTCCCAGCTGTGAGAATCACTTTAAACAAATCAAAGAGAAAGACCAAATTCAAAAGATTTGTTCGCAATTTAAATATCACTTCCAGCAACCATATCTGTGCATCCCTAAGTACTATTATAAATATAATATGATAGAATACATACATGCCAGATTGGAGGGCTCAAAGGGGTCAAAGGAGAAAGACAGGATGTTCTCAGCATAGCTCTTCTTCCACAGCTTGGTGCCAGTGTCTCCATTCCACAGAACAATATAGTTGGGAGGGTGGACAGCCAGAAGAAGATCACGAGAAGCATCCTGAGTCCACAGCCAGTCCATATCTGATGCAGGGTATCAATATACACAAGTATCAATATCAATGAAAAAAAATGTATATATATACTGTATATATATATACAGTATATATATACTGTACCAACGGCCTGGCTGACCAGTGGACTAACTCCACGATTACAATACACATAACACACACACATAGAGACATTTTCTTTATTTAGACCATAATTAATCAGTTACAAATGTATCTGGTATATGCATGTGTTGTTTGTATGTTTCCTTATATATTAGCCTAGTTACCACTCGTTATTCGTATTAGTAAGCTCTAGACACTCATATTCAGGTGTATGCATGTATCTCTGGTTTAATATCTTCTAGATGTTTCTTTCATGATCTGCTCTTTATTCCTCAAACAATGATGTACACTATGTGATCGTGAAATGCATCATACTATTTTTATTGTACTGTGGGAAAAACTACACCAATTCTTCAGACCAGTCATAAAACATGCAAATGAGGTGTCAAGTGGGACAAAGAAACACTTTCCCGCTGAAACTATGCGCCTTGTTATTGGTCAAACTAACCAAAATGGGTGTTACAGGGAAACCAGATAAAACTTCTCCCACACCCAAAAGGCGAAGTCTTCTCTTTACTTTTGGTGCCCTGGAGACACAAATATCACCTAGGAAATCTCGCGACTCTCCTTTCGGGGGGAGTCCAAGCTTCTGGCAATTTTAAGTCCAGTAACTTTGTCGATTCACTTCGGACCAATCAACCCATGGCTGGAATGACGAAGCTTTCACTCCTAAAGGAATTCATCAGGAATCTACACATTACACATTAGGGCTGAACGATTAATTGCATTTGTGATAATATCGCGATATGAGAAAACGCGATTCTTCAACCGCAGAGGCTGCGATTACACTGTCACGTGACATGCGAGAGTAGGAGTAAAGCGGTGTGTTCGACTTGAAGATCGATCGTATGACATCAAAGTACGGTGAGATAAAGCATAAGGAGACGTCTGCTCTCTTATAGCTCTCGCAGTACTTTGATGACACACACAGCAATCGGTCCAGAAAGCGCTGCTTCAAGTCAAACACATCTAAGCAGTCTTCAGAGGAAGCATCAAGTTGGCATCACTATGTTGCCAAGTCCGCGGTTTGCCGCTGGTTATTTTCGTGTCCGCGGGTCTTACATAACATGCAGACTTGACGCGCTACATGTAAACGATTCCTTTGGAATTCTTCAGCTTTTAAGAACTACCGGGTTCTCCGTTAGTGGGCGGAGCTAATGCGTAAACGGCAATCTCATTGGCCAGCGCTCACCTATCATCGTCCCTGTTTTGATTTCAGCGAATCTGTTCGAGCGAACGCAGACAACCTG